>CAUYQV010159693.1:0-27565 GCA_963574575.1 Galagoides demidoff | reverse complement strand
CCTGTGGTCCCAGCTACTTGGGAGGCGGAGGCAGGAGACTCGCTTGAGCCCAGGAGTTGGAGGTTGCTATGAGCTGTGATGCCATGGCACTCTACCCAGGGGGATAGCTTGAGGCTCCGTCTCAAAAAAAAAAAAAACCAATAAATAAATAAATCACTAGACCTCTGAGCTGGTGAAGAGAGATCCAAATGCAGTTAGGAACAGGGAGAGGTGGAGAGAGAGACAAGGTAGAGCCAACCTCATCTGCTCTCACACTGTGTCTGAAATTAGCCCTAAATGAAAGCTCTTTCTCATCTCCTTCATCTCCATTGATTATCCTGTATCACATGGGAATTAATATCACTCTGCTCAGGGGAATTAGTCTTCTGGGGGTTTTTTTGTAATTTTTGGCCAGGGCTAGGTTTGAACCCACCACCTCCAGCATATGGGGTCAGCGCCCTACTCCTTTGAGCCACAGACGCCACCCTAGCCTTCTGTATAAAATAGGAGAATTGAATGATAAAATATGGAGGCACCTTCCACCTAGCTCACACTGTAGCATCTCAGCTTACTTGGGATATCATCTTTCAGAGTTATTTAATGTCTCTGTGCCGCAGTTTTCTAATATATAAAACGTGGGTGATGATAACAGACACTTACCTTCCAGGTAGGTGAAATTAAGTTAACTACAACATGTATGGTGCTTAGAACTGCAGGTAACACGTACAATGTCTGTTAGACACCAGTGTTACTTTATACATTTTAGATTAAGTAGGCAATTGACCTAACACCATACAATATGCTGATTTTTAGAAAATGTTTTCTTCCTTTTTGATTAGTATTTTTATTTTATTTTTATTTATTTATTTATTTGCAGTTTTTGGCCAGGGCTGGGTTTGAACCCGCCACCTTCAGTATATGGGGCCAGTGCCCTACTCCTTTGAGCCACAGGTGCTGCCCAAGATTAGTATTTTATTTTTATTATGAACATTTTCAAATATACTAAAAAGTACAGAAAAGAACAGACAATCTCCATGAAATTATCATCCAAGAACAATAATTATCAAGATTTTGCTGTAAAGCAGGGCGAGGTGACTCGTGCCTGTTGTCCTAGCACTCTGAGGAGGCTGAAAACTGCGTAAGCAAGAGTGAGACCTCATCTCTATTAAAAATAGAAAAACTAGGCTCGGCACCTGTGGCTCAATCGGCTATGGCGCCAGCCACGTACACCTAAGGTGGTGGGTTCGAATCCCCAGCCCGGGCCCACCAAACAACAATGATGGCTGCAAACAAAAAATGGCCGGGCATTGTGGCAAGTGCCTGTGGTCCCAGCTACTTGGGAGGCGGAGGCAGGAGACTCGCTTGAGCCCAGGAGTTGGAGGTTGCTATGAGCTGTGATGCCATGGCACTCTACCCAGGGGGATAGCTTGAGGCTCCGTCTCAAAAAAAAAATAGAAAAACTAGTTGGGAGCTGTGGCAGGCACCTGTAGTCCCAGCTATTAGGGAGGCTGAGGTAAGAGAATTGCCTGAGCCCAGGAGTTTCAGTTTGCTGTGTATGATAATGCCACAGCACGGGGCAACAGAGTGAGACTCTGTCTCAAAAAAACAGATTTTACTTTTGTAGTTTAATCTATCCTTCTAAAATATTTTTTAAGAAAATCACATGTAACCTGCCATTTAACACCTATACATTTCATTGTGTACCTCTAAAAAAAATAGGAACATTTTCTTACAGTACCTCAATGTTCTTACTGTATCTACAAAGTCAGACTTCCCTGGTATCATCTAGAATCTAGCCAACCGCAGCAGACTTCCTTAATGGCTGAAAGCAGACGCTAAACCAAGTCCACTGGTTACATTTGGTCTTACTATTTCTTAAATCTCTTTGATCTAGAACAATCTGTCTTTCCTTTTTCTCATGCCATTGGTGTATGACAGGAACCAAGTCAGCTGTCTTTTAAATGGGCAGCTTTCTTATGAAAACCATTCCTGGAGTTTTGAAGGAGATGGTCCCAGCTTATGTCTTTTGTCCCAGTACAACTATGAGTGACACCTCTTTTATTTGGGGTTTGTTTAGTCCTTGTTTGCTTGGATTTGTTCTTCTGTCTGCCGTATTTTTTATGCATTGAAGCTAAAGGCCTAATTTGGGTTCATCTTTTTTTGGTAAGAATTCTTCCTAGATGATTCCGTTTGCTGTACATTGCCTCGTGCTGGGAAACACACAATGTCTGCTTGCCCCACGTTGACTGATACTCAAATAGATGAGTGAATTTGGGTGATGCCCAGTATGATCAAGGCCTTATAAAATTCTTCACCGACCTTTCATGGTTTCATGTATTGTCAATTATCATAGTAAAGATTCAAAAATAGTTCTAGCTCTGTCAGCCTTTCCACCTTTATTGGCTGTAATGTTTTTGTGAATAAAGAACTTTTCCTCCTCGACTAGGGCTTGGTTGCCCTGCAGTGAAGTTTATCCAGGAAGGACAGAACAAAGGCTTAAATCTTCCCTTTTAATGGCCAATTTTCAGAACGAAGAGTTGAAACTTTAGTTCTGTCCAATCTATAAGTTTTTTGAGATTTTATGTTTACTCACTTTTCAGGGGGTGGGGTGGGGAGATTTCTCTTTTTCTTACTTTTTAAAACAAATTCATATCATTATGCATTTATGGTTCCTTATAGGTTAAACTTAAATACATTTGTAAAACAAATTATCCTCATAAATTAGGTGCTATCTATATTAGCCAGGGTTCTCTAGAGAGACAGAACTAATAGAATGTGCATATAGAGACTTATTTTAAGAAATTGGCTCACACGATTGTCAGAGCTGGTATGTCTGAAATCTGCAGGTCGGTCAGGCAGACTAGAAACCCAGAGACGAGGTGAGATTGCAGCTCAAGGCCACAGGCATTCTGGAGGCAGAATCCCCACTTTCTGGGGGCACCTCCGTCTTTTTGTCTTAAGGCTTTCCCCTGATGAGACGAAGCCTACCCACATGGTGGAGGGTCATCCGCTTTCGCGGAAGTCTACTGATCTAAGGGTTCATCCCATTTGAAAAGTCCCTGCATGATGATGTCTAGACCAGTATTTCATCAAATGTCTGTATACCGTGGCCTGGCCAGGTAGACACATTAAGATGAACTGTGAATGCTGTCTCTTGTATTTTCACATGCTATCAGTACAAGGGAGAAATGCAAAACGCATGGTAGAGTCAGTGCTTACTGTGAGTGCTCAAATGTGGGAGAGGGCGCTCAGGCTGAACCCAACAAGAAAGATCTGCATTGGTAATTCCTGTGTTTGCGGCTAAGCTGAGAGCTGATAAAAATGGCCCTGCTCCTGCTACTTTCTGTGTGACCTTGAGCAACTCTCCTTAGTTCCCTGAGCCTCAGAACCTTCAAATAAAAAGCAGAGATGATAGCAGAGGGTGTGCATATCAAAGCACTTTGGAAACGCTGCATGTTATACAAATAAAAGATGTGATCAGACTACTTTCTGTCAGAATCAATGGACCGAAGAGTGTTAAACAAATGCGCTCTGAAGCCATAGTCCTGGGGGCCATGCCACTTCATGATCCCCGGTGACTTTCTCTTATTTGAGAGAAGCCATCGTCGCTCTTAGGCCCCACGTGTTAAGTGGAAGGAAAATTGTCACTTTCCTAAGAGGAAAAGAATAAGGATACTGATTTTCCATATGAACGCCTGTCTCTGTCAGTCAGTTCAGGTTTCCTAGTTATGTGTGTCAACAATGCAATAATGGCCAATGCAAAGATGGCTATCACTGAATCACTGCAGTAATGATAAATGCAAAGGCTGTCTCGATTTGTTTGTTATTCAGTCATCAAACATTTATCAAATGCCCATTATATGTAAGAGACTATGCCAGGTGCTGTTGAAGTCACGGAAAGGAACTGCATCCAAATTCTGTCCTAAAGTAAACCATAGGCTATTGAGAGAGCGAAACCATAGTTAAAAAGAAAAACCGTTAGACAGAAATTGAACACTTCCCGTGGAAGTTCAGAGAAAGAGGGATCTGCCTCGGCTGTCTGTTCCAGAGAGCTTCTTGGATAAGGTGGCATGGAAGGGAGGCTGAAGAAGAGGAAGAGGTTTGGACCTGTGACATTGCACAGGGTGGGGCAGAAGGAAAGGTGGTGGAGGGGGGACGTGGTGGGTGTGGTACCTAGTGTAAGATACTTGAAGGGGGGCGGCGCCTGTGGCTCAAGGAGTAGGGCACCGGCCCCATATGCCAGAGGCAGCAGGATCAAACCCAGCCCCAGCCAAAAACTGCAAAAAAAAAGATACTTGAAGGGAAGAAGCAGGAAGGAAGTTCAGACACATGCCCTGTGTGGCAGTCACTGAATCTCCCCTTTACCTCTATCATCCTCCTCTGTGGAAAGGCTCCCAAAATCCCTCTAATCCTGGGGTGGCAAGATGCCTTATGTCCAGCTCATCAGTTTCCCTGGATAGGTAGCAGAATGTCACACCTGGGTGGTCAGCTTGATGCAGAGGGTCATTGTCCTATACTACTCAATAAATCAACATTTTAATATGATCATTATGCTTTCCAGCTCCAAAATTCTGTAATTTTCAGAAACCACATCTTGTCTGAAAGTTTTTAGCCTTAAAGATACAAATCTTTCCTAGCTCAGAATCCTCCCACTCAGCCTTCCCAAACAGAAAATACAGAACTTTTTCTAGCCTTCTTGATGATTCAGAGTCATCCTCAAAAACAGAAGGGATTGTACTGTCCTGTATCACGGCACTGCCAGCCTCCATGGCAGCACAAAGGATTATTTATCCTTAAACTTAGTGACTCCAGAATGTTCTCTTTGTGGTATGGGGTTTTTCTCTTTTTCTTCTGCCCTGTTGCTGGGCATTCAGCTGTCAGATTTTGGTGCTATCATCTGTGTACCTCCCTATTCTCCCTGTTTCTGTTCTGTTTGAAGCCTGGCAGTTGGAGATTCAAGTTCTATTAGAATTACACATGAAATAATAGTAAATAGGATCTGAGAATGGAACTAAGAGGATTGCTTACAGATTGTAAAGTATCTAGAAACTTAGTGCCATCGGGTCTCCCATTTCATTAAAGGTGAAAGAGACCGAGAGAGGATGGTTGTCTGTATGTGTGTATACATGTATATGTATTTTTCCCTTTGGTTTTTTCACTAGAAGTGTGAGACAGCTCAGTTCAAGATAAGTAACGTGTGATAGTCTATAATTTGCCTAGAAAAATTGGGAAGCACAGAAAAATCTAAGATAAGAAATTTTGTCTCATTGCATGTACAAGATAATCATGGTCACCCCTGCTGTGATATGATGATTATAAGGCAAGAGAAGGAACAATCATTATCTCTGAGAAACTGCAGCTATGTGATTAAGCCAAGCTTTTATGGAAAAATTAAGAGAAAATGATTATTAGACTGAAAGTCTCCTGATGAGAGACTACAGTTCTTTCAACTACTGTGAAATGCTACCTCCGTGATAATTGTTAGTAGAAATCAAAAGAAATTTTGCAACTCCGCACCATATTGGGTAGGCGTGTATCCAAGGGATGTGGGTTTAGTGTAAGTCAATGCAGCTCCCCCAAAATCAACCAATGGATGTGTTGAGCAGAATTACCCGGAGAGCTTATTAAAAATACAGATACTTAGATTCCATTATCTAAAGTCTATTTTAGCAGATCTGATAATAGGACAAGAAGTGGGGGAGATTTTCATCCTTAAATACTTAACCATCTAATTCCCTTGTAACTAGAGGATCATTATCACACCCAGCTTTGACTCTATGAGAAACCCAATCTTTGTGCTCCCAAATATTTAGAATTCAGGTCTGGGGGGGGGTTAGATGGTCAGATATTGCTTTTTTTTTTTTTCAGAGTACTCCCTTCTTCCTGCCCCCGTCCAGCTCACCATGTAGTTCTCAGCCCCTTTTCCCATGCCAGGAGAAGGCTATCTAGGCATGCGTGAGATCCTACTCAATTTCATTCTGTTCTACCTCTGCTCATGCTGCTAAACTGGAAGTGGTGGTGGGTTACTCACTGCAGGACATTCCAGACTGGCCCTTCCTCACGGGGAAGCTGAGGCTTTTTCAGCAAAGATTATGTTGCAAATGTTCAAAGGTAATGTAATAGTGAAAATGGTGACAGTGCCCAGCTAGGAAGCGAAAGTATTGCACGGGGTTGAAGATAAACCCGCCTGTTCTACCATAGCACCAACAGGGGCGCTTACTGAGAGTTGACACACAGGGACAGATGTTTTTGCTCATCTCTCCTCAATTAATACAGCAGTTCTAAGATGGAAATACAGTAGGACCTTCATAGTTGACCACCGCCCTACATTAACCACCTCCTTAAGTTGACCTAATGTTCATAGGCCCGACATGCACCACACAGACTCAATGAGAGTTCCTTCTGTTGACTATCTCCATATATTGTCCAGTTCGTTATGGTCCCTGGGGAGCTCAACTAACAGAAGTTCTGCTGTATGATGAAACTAAGGCCGAGAAGTAATTTATATGTTTGTACAATAAGAAAGAGGTAAAGCTATACAGGTGCACAACCAGATTTGAATTTCCAGTCAGATGTTACCAGGATCCTGATAGCTGCCTGTGTTCCTAACCAATGCTATGGAGGTGGCTATTTTCTATTGCTATACCTTGAGGGCACTGTAGAGATACTGAATCCTACAGGAGCAAGAGCTAGAAATTTCTCATGTACCAAAAGGCCAACAAATCCTACCTCTTCTGAAGTCAGGGTCAGGATCTGTAGCTGACTCAGTGCTTGGGAAAAACTCGGGGGAAGGAGATGAGTCATGCTATATCCCATTGGGAATTTAGTGAGCAATCTCCACCAGGGAGATGGAGCTCTACAGAGTCCAGGAGAAATCACAGGAAACTACAGGTCTGCAGGACTTTGGGCACTGGCCTGTGGGCTCCCTACTGCTTCAGAGGCGTTCCAGCCTCCTTCCCCAGATCCAAATGCAGACTTTCACATGACAAAGATAGGTAGAAATAGTATCCTCACCAATGGACATTCAACCCCATGGGTTTTTTGAGCCCCAAAGTGGCTGAGGAAGTACAATGTGAGTGGTGTGCTTCTACAGAAGTGTCTTAAGGGACACTGTCAAGGAATAGGATAAATGCAACATACCTGGGTCTTTCCAACCCAGTCCACTTCAACCAGAACAGCTTTGCAGAAATGTGTTTTAGATCCTGTGTTTTCTGGTAACCTTCTATCTGAAGGAGGAATTCCATGTCAAGAAACATGTTTGGAAATGACTCTATCCTTCAGAATCTATCTTAAAAGATACTATTATTCTCAAAGCCTACTGAATAGCTGGAGATCCAAGACTGAATAAAATCTGAGACATAACCTCCCCCTACCATAAGTTCTAACACAGCTGCTTGGTTTCTTTCTTAGCTTTTCATTGGGATGATAAAAGAACCAACTGATGGAAAAATTGTACCCTTCTCTGAGGAAAGGGATACTTCTTCAATTAAACTTGATGCTTCTTTAGCTGGGCATGGTGGTGCACACCTATAGTCCCAGGTATTTGGAAGGCTGAGACAGGAGGATCACTTGAGCCCAGGAGTTGGAAGTTGCTAAGAGCTCTGGTGATGCCACTGTACTTCAGCCCACGCAACAGAGTGAGACTCTGCCTCAAAAAAAAAAAAAGGTGGGGTGTGGGGATTTGCACACAATGACAGACAAACACAGAGTGAAGATGATCTGAAGACATACAGGAAGGAAACAGCTGTGTAACTGGAGTGATGAGATTAAAGACCAGACGTGTCAGGAATTGAATGGAAAAACTGCAAGCCAGGAGATGGGGAAGGATTCTCCTCCCCTGGAGCCATCAGAGCCCCAGCCCTGCCCATGCATTCATTTTAGACTTTCAGCCTCCAGAATTATGAGACAATCCTCCAGAACCATAAATTTCTGTCATTTTAAGCTATCTGGTTTTTTTTGGGGGGGAGGGTGACAGAGTCTCACTATGTCACCCTCAGTAGAGTGCTGTGGCATCAAGCTCCCAGCAACCTCAAACTCTTGGGCTTAAGCTATTCTCTTGCCTCAGCCTCCCAAGTGGCTGGGACTACAGGCGCCTGCCACAATACCCAGCTATTTTTGTTGTTGTTGTTGTTGAAATTGTCATTATTTAGCTGGCCCAGGCCAGGCTTAAATCCAGCAGCCTGGATGTGTATGTGGCTGACGCTATAGCCACTGTGCCACGGGAGCTGAGCCTTTTTATTTATTTATTTTTTTGCTACTTTGTTATGGCAGCTCTAGAAAACTCAGACAACTCCCAAACCCTTAAACACATTATTATTGTTATACCTCCCTAAAAACATGCAAATTTAGATATGTTTGGCTAGAAATAGTACTAGAGTAACAGGCAATCTTAGAAAACAGTGCCATCTTCATGAAGAGACAAACAAATCACGTATTGCCCCCCAGGAGAGGCAAGTTACAGCAGAGACAATTAGGAACTCAGCCTGCATTTAGCAAAGTAAAAGAATAGTCAAAGTGCTTCCCATACACCTGTCAGGCCCGAGGGTGCTTCCAGGTTGGGGGCTCTACTTTAATTCCATGTGATGGAAATGACTGGCCCCAAACCCACAGCTGGAACCTTACAGCTTCTAACAAGCCCCACTCTTCTTTCTGCCTGCTGTGACTTATTCCCACAGGACACCATCTTCAAGGACATCTCACTGGCTCAGGACATGCGTAGCGAGGATAAGGAACACTGTGTGAGGACAGTATCTGCCTCGAGCTTTGCATTTCTATCTGCCCTTGGCCCTCTGGGGGTGCAGGAGTCAGTTTGCAGTTCAGGCATTTTTTTAAAGGACTTAATTGGTCAGTGTAACCAGTCCCGGTTCCTCTGTGGGCTGTCTCAGAGCACTGACTGCAGCTCCCCAGCGGCCTCATTTCCCCCTTCTGTTATTGTGCATTCCACTGCAGCCGAGCTAATAATTGCAACTAATTAACTTAAGAATTGCCTTGAGATAAGAACAAAAGCACTTACATGAAGGCTGACAGTGAGTTGGACATAGGCAAAGGAACTTGTCCCCAAGAGGAAACTCTGAACTTTGGCTTCCAGCCCCTGGCATTTGTGATGCCACCAAAACGATGACCTGTTACTTTTGATGATCGCCAGGGCTTTCTCTACCAGCTGGGAGAGTCACTTAAGTAACAGCCCCACTGGGGCCCGCACACTGGGGCTGGAAAGGAGCACAGTGGTGGGATGAAGAAAATGGGAGATGACCACTCAAGCCACCCTTGGACTTTCCCAAGGAAAGAATATTGTGGCCAAACTTGCCTTTATTCATCCATGCAGCTCACCCTTCCAGAATGAGATGATTTGTAACTGCTTTTGCCCTGTGTTTATCATGGAACCCTGCTTGGTAACCTGCAGACTCCTGCCCCTTGTGCCTCTGGCTCTCCATTCCAAGGAGACTCCAGCCTCTCCCTCCCTTGAAACCTCCCTTCTAACCAAATGACTCCGAAATAGGTTTGGTGCTTTCTTATCTTTGTGTCTCTATGCTCGAAGCATCACATCCAGTGGGTCTGAATCACCTGTGCAGGGACTGGCTTTGGTAGGACCACACACGGGGCTCTTAGCCCTGAGCTCTACTGCCAGATCACCACGCGCAGCCAAGTTCCGGAATCCCTAATAGTGCAGACTCACCCAGTGTGGGGCTACCTGGGCACCATCCTAAAACGTGGTATCAGCCTTTCTTTGAACATTTTGCCATGGCCTAAAAATCACCACCTGATTAAAGCACCGAAATCCATGTTTAAATAAAGCTGATTGCCAAAAATTCCAGCCATATGTTTGAGCTATATCTATTATCGTCTCTGCAAATCCCACTTTTTGACCTAATTCCATTATTTGAATCTACTCAAAATAAGTCCAATAACTCTTCCCAGTAGCAATTGTTCAAATCTCTAAAGATAGATACCATTTTACATTCACTCCCCACCCTGACTCCTAAAGCTTTCCAATTCTGTGGCTAAACCTCTGTAATTCCTAGAAATGTAAATCATAACTTCTTATTATCACCATCGTCATCCTAACCACAACGCCCCCAAATTGTTACTGTTATTATTTCCATTCTGTAGATGAGGAAGCTGAGGCTGTAGGAAGTTAGTTATCAGTGGCATAGGAAGTGTCAGAGCTTGGGGCCTGAACAAATCTGTCTGACTCCACTGCAGACGTCACTCCACTCTGAATACTGCCCCTAATTTGCTTATTTTTGTTTGGACGGTCTCCACGTTTACTATCTCCCGTTAAATGTCATGTCCAGCATGGAAAACACTGTGAACTTGTCTGCGGAACACAGAGTACAGACCTCTCTTACCGTCCTCTGTGCACGTCTGTTTGTGGAGCCTGAATATCAAGATGATCGTCCTGTGTTCTGGCAGCTCCATTGCTCAGTTACCCATACCCGTTCAAACTCTTTCATCTGTTTCCACGTGGACTGCAGTAAAGTACGGTATTGTTCCCTTTCGATGAACTGCCTATCCTGTGCAAATCAAAGAACTCTGGACTAAGGAGTGGATATCGCATTAGATAAGGCACACCCTGCTCTCAAAGGAGCCAGGGAAGAGAGGGGAAGGGAGCTACCGAGAGGGAGAGATTAGAGATCTGGTTTCCCTGGTTTCCCTCGGTGGGAACATTACCAACCTGTTAGGTAGAGAGGTGGGGAAATCTTAGGGAGGCTCAATTCTTTCTGGACTTGTGACTACTGTTACTTTGTGACTGTGTAATCTCTGCACAGGCTGAATGGCAGGTCAGATGCTTAAAGCCACCATTCTGTATTTCTTATCTTGTATTTTTTAGACCTGAGTTGAAGACTTTCTTTCTATTGGTACTTAGTTGTATATTATGTAATCTTTTCTAACTTTTTTTTTCTCCTTTTTTCCCTATCCCTATGATATCTTGTGAGTCTTGGCTCATCTTTCAAACTTTAGAAGTGTTTTGATTAGGGTTTTTTTGTTTTGGTTTTGGTTTGAGACAGCACGTTGCTCTGTCACCCAGGCTGGAGTACAGTGATCTCATCATAGCTCAACTCACTGCAACTTCCAACCCCTGGGCTCAAGTGATCCTTCTGCCTCAGCCTCCTGAGTAGCTGGGCCTGCCACCTCAGCTGGCTGGTTTTTCTATTTTTAGTAGAGATGAGGTCTCGCTCTTGTTCAGGCTGGTCTCAAACCCCTGAGCTTCAGCAGATCCTCCCTCCTCAGCCTCCCAGAGCGCTAGGATGACAGGTTTGAGCCATGGCATCTGGCCCTGTTTTGTTTTTGTAACCTGATTCTGCCACAACATTTTGGTCAACACTTTCATCTCTGACCAAATGGAATTAAAATGACTTCCATGTTCCAGACAAAAGCATTGAGTGGGAATTCACCCTGGACAGGTACCATTGCAATAAAAATAGAAGCTCAAATCAAGAAAGGCTACATTTGGCTTGTTCATTAACTACTGAGCACATCGCCTAGCTTTGTGTATATCAATCAAGTAATTAAGATCCTTCTCCACCAGAACTTTAGAATATTCCAGCTGGACAGGACCTTCACAGTATTTTAACTCAATATCATCCTTTCGTGTAGTCAGAAAATGAAACCCAAAGAGGAAGTCTATTTAGCTAGTCACTTATCTTGGGGAAAATACGCGTCAATGGCCCCGGCTTCCTGTTTTCTAATTCGGAGCACTTTCCACCACACCAAGCAATGGACACGCCAATCAACATCCTATGCATTTGTCCACTCCCGTAACTGGACAACAGTAGTCCCTCCTCATTCCCAGTTTTGCTTTCCACAGTTTCAATTACCCACAATACAGTAAAACGAGGAGATATTTTCAGAAAGTGACAGAGAGACCACACTCATGTAACTTTTTTTTTTATTTTAGATGGTCTTACTTTGTTGCTCTCGATAGAGTGCTGCAGCATCAGAGCTCACAGCAACCTCAAACTCTTGCAATCCTCTTGCCTCAGCCTCCCGAGTAGGTGGGACTATAGGTGCCCACAATAATGCCCAGCTAGTTTTAGAGATAGGGTGTCACTCTTACTCAGACTAGTCTCAAACTTATAAGCTCAAGCGATCCACCCATCTAGGCCTCCCAGAGTCCTAGCATTACAGGCTTGAGCCACTGCGCCTAGCTCTAATATAACTTTTATTATAGGATATTGTGATTATTTTATTTTGTTATTGTTGCTGTTAATCTCTCACTGTGCCTAACTGATAAACTAAACTTTATCATAGGTACATAGACATAGGAAAAATCATAGTATATATAGGTTCAGTATCATCTACAGTTTCAGATGTCCACTGAGGACGTCGGACTGTAACCCCCAAGGGTAAAGGGAGACTACGTGTTATTGCCTAGCCTGGGGATCCAGTAGGACTTCCAACTAGATCCGAAGAAATGCCTTTTCCTTCTGACTCAGAGGCCAAATAAATGCTCTTGGGCAAATAAAAATAACCTCCCAGCTCCATAGGTACTAAATTTATCATAATAAGGGAAAGACTTTTTTGGTAGAGAGTTTTCCAGCTCTGGGATCTTAGGGGGAACAAGGTTTTCCATCATTCTTCAGACAGAGCAACAGGCCTTCAAAGGAGCTCTCCAGGGTACTGGACCACATCTGAGGCCCACACCATAGGCTTGAGTATTTCTATCTCTGGGTCTGACCTATCACAGATTCTGCTGTTCAAAGCACAGTGAATATTAAAATTCTATGAATTGTTGCACACCTATGAAGTGCCAGTCCCTCTTCCAGTGACTTACATTCTTTATTTCAACACCTTATAACAATCTTCATGCCAGCTTTTATTGGCCCATTCTCCAGATGAGGAAATGAAGACCCAGAGAGGTTAAACTTTTCTAAGGTAATGAGTGGAGAAGCCAATATTTAAATCCAAGTCTATTCATCAAAACCTAATATTGAATACAAGTCATACTTTTTTTTATAACATCAAACTACTTGCCCTAAGAGCTGTCCTAAATTACTTCAAGCTGGACCTCGACTATCTTTCAAGCAAGTTACAGAGAAAAACATGAATTTGGCCACCGCCCACATTTTCAACCTCTCCCATCTGCTACTCCAGACCAATGTTTCAGGGGATTTCCTAGGTTAACCTATATTTGCAACCTTCTTCCGTGAGAATTCTCTGCCTCTAATTGTTCTATTTACTGGCCACAGCACAGAATCAAAAACAGTGTAACATGGAGGAGGCATTTAACTCATTCAGTGCAACCTCTGGGGAGTTAGAGTCGAATAGGTCTGGGGAGAGGGTTGTCCGTTTTTAGTTTTGCTTCACTAAAGAAAGGAAGATCGTAAAATAAACAAGTTATATTTTTTCTGGATAGTCACAGAAATGTGTTTGTTTTCCATTTTTAAATGTACAGTATAATTTTACATATATGAATATTTATGGTTTTTGCTTATTGAAGGAACTTACAAAGAGTAAGGTCCGCCATCTTAAGGTGGATGACTCTATAAAGTTTCACATACGGTCGTTATTATGGACTGAATTTTCCCCCCCAACACATGAATGTTGAAGCCCTAACCTCCCTCCATGACTATAGCTGGAGATAGGGCCTTTAGGAAGGAACGTAATTAAGGTTAAATGAGGTCATGGGGGTGGGGCCGTAATCCAATAGAATTGTGTTTTTATAGAGAGAGGAAAAGACGCCAGGAGTGTTTTGCACAGAGGAAAAGCCACGTGAGGACATAGCCTCTGCAGGCCAAGAAGAGAAGCCTCAGAAACAGCCAACCCTGTCAGCACTTTGATCTTGGACTTCCAAGCCTACAGAACCATGAGAAAATAATTCTTTTTTTTGAGACAGAGTCTCAAGCTGTAGCCCTGGGTAGAGTGCTGTGGCATCACAGCTCACAGCAGCTCACAGCAACCTCCAACCTTTGGGCTTAAGTGTTTCTCTTGCCACTACAGGTGTCTGCCACAACACCCGGTTATTATTATCATTATTATTATTTTTGTGACAATTGTCATTGTTGCTCTGTGGGACCAGGCCAGGTTTGAACCCACCAGCCTCGGTGTATGTGGCTGACGCCCTATCCACTGAGCTACGGACACCGCCTATGAGAAAATAAATTATTGTTGTTGAAACCACCCAGTGTGTGCACTTTGTTACGGCAGCCCTAGCCAACGAATGCAGCTCTGTGGCCTCTACCACCATCAAGATATAAACCAGTTCCACCATTCCAAACGCTCTGTCATGCTTCTGTGTCATCAGCCCTCTTCCTGCACCACCAGTCCCTGGCAACCACTGATCTGATTTCTGTTCCCATAGTTTCCCCTTTTCTAGAATGTCATATAAATAGAATCATACAAAAAAAAAAAAGCCTCCTTCCTCTAGCTTTTTTTCACTTAGCATTAGGCTTTGAGATTCTTCCACGTTCTTGCATGGATAATCATTGAATCATTTCTTTTTTAATGGATGTGTTCTGAGAGGGTCTGAGCAAGAGAAAAGGGAGATAGAAGGGGGGAAGAAATAGGATGATGATTTTGAGACCTACTGAGGTGCTACTGAGTCAAGAAGCAGATGTTTGGGAAATTGCACTCAAAATGTAATGCAAATAATTATCTTAGTATTTTACAGAATCTAGTCTCGACCAATCTCTCCCTTCTCTCTGCTCTGGGCCTTGGGTCAGAGTTGAGATAATCATATTCTCAGTTCCCCAGATCCTATTACCCTTAGTCTGCGGAGGCCCTCACTTCTGCTTCATTTTATGTTTCTCAATTTATTCTCTGTATCGGCACAAATCTCTTCCTCTTAGACTTTCTCTAATTCGCTCGCTCATTATATGTGCATAGGTGTATTTGGATCTTAACACCTATAGAGTGCTGATTTGTGTGTTTTAAACCGGTATACATGGTCTTGAGGTATAGAGCTTGTACTGTTTCTTTTTCACTCCGCATCCTGTTTTTAAGCTCTATCTATGAAGAGTTAATGTAGAGGACTTTGTAAACTGTAAAGAACTCTCCAAATATTCCCTGCCACTACTTGTAGAATAATAATAATCAATAATTTATTTTAAAAAATCTTTCTGAGCTTGGTGCCTATAGCTCAGCAGCTGGGGTGCCAGCCACATACGTCAGAGCTGGCAGGTTCGAATCCAGCCGAGGCTTGCCAAATAACAATGACAACCACAACCAAAAATTAGCTGGGCATTGTGGCGGGTGCCTGTAGTCCCAGCTTGGGAGGCTGAGACAAGAGAATCGCTTAAGCCTAAGATTTTGAGGTTGCTGTGAGCTGTGATGTCACAGCACTCTACTGAGGGTAACAAGTGAGACTCTGGCTCAAATATACATACATATATGTAAAATCTTTTTGAGCATCTACTTTATTCTAGGCACTTTGCTAAATGCTGGATATAGAGAAATGATTTTAAAAGATACAGTTCCTTATGGAAGACTACAATAAACAAATAATTGCATAATTAACTATAAATATGTGGTTGCAGCAAGAAGTCTAGAATTGTGGGCAGCACCTGTGGCTCAAAGGAGTAGAGCTCCAGCCCCATATGCCGGAGGTGGTGGGTTCAAACCCAGCCCCAGCCAAAAACTGCCAAAAAAAAAAAAAAGTCTAGAATTGTAAAGAACTGGATGACATAAGAATACTTTTTTCTTTAGTTCCCTTTTTTTTCTTTTTCCAGAGAGACAAGGTCTGGCTCTCTGTCACCTGGGCTGGAATGTCATGGACCAATCACAGCTCACTATAACCTTGCCTACCTTAGTCTCCCAAGTAGCTGGGACTGCAGCTACATGCCACCACATCCTGCTGATTTGGTTTTAAAATTATTTTCTTTCTAGAGACAGGGTCTCACTATGTTACCCAGGCTGGTCTCGAACTCCTGGCCTCAAGTGATCCTCCCATCTTGGCTTCCCAAAGTGCTTGGATTACAGGCGTGAGCCACCAGTGCTCAGCTGATAATCAGAATTCCTAGTGGGAGACACTCACCTCATCCTGAGACTAAGGGGCAATTAGACAGTTAAGCCAAACTTTTGTCCTTAAGTTCAGACTTAAAAGACCCATTTAAGCTATATACATTGAACATATACCAGATGAGTTTTGTATTTTTTTTTTCAATAAAGTTTGAACAAAAGAAACGTAGGGCCAAGCTGCACAGAACCGAATCCAATGACTGCTTTGGAGAGATTAATTAAACCCAGAGGACCTGGAGAAAACTTAGAGCAACACAGACCATTTAAAACTGAAATAATCAATAGTGCCAGTCAACCTCTCAATCCCTACAAGTGGTTGTTATCAACAGCTACACCAACATTATGGGAAGAAACAGGAGGTAAACTCCTGCCACCGCACATTGGGACTATGGGTCTGTCTGTTTGCTCATCAGGGGAAACAGAGAAAGCAATGAATATAATGTCCAGATAAAGGATCATAACTCTTACCTTTACTACTGAATTGCACCAAATAATTTGTGTGAAAGCAAAAAAAAAAAAAATTCAAATTCAACATATATGATGTATGCTCCCGAACTAAAGTAGGGTCCATGGTGTTAATTTCCCTTTGATGTAAAAAGCAGGAAGGAGAAACAAAAGAGGAAATATACAATATAAAAACAGGGATCACGCACCCCAGTAAGGTTATTAGATAGTGGGCGGATGCCAACTCTCTATGCTATGAGTCTGAAGAACAGGCACCAGCATATAGGTTAATGGCATACACAAATGTTATTCTCTTTGGTGAGACAGCCAGATAAAGATCTTGAGAGTTGAACGGATCTTCCTAAAGCCAAGCCTATGTAAACACTGTTCCTCTTCATTTAGAGAGCATTTAGGTATTTTCTAATAAGGGAGGCTGATTTGATTTGTCCTCCCCCAATCTACTCTGATGCCGCGAATTAATCTCTTTAAAATCTGTGTCCTTGTGTTTGAAGAATAACGTGATAATATCACTGCCTGCTGATTCGAAATCCTCTTACTCAGGGAAATCACAAAGTGCTCTGTGGGATTTACCAAAATGCTTGATGTTTAATGGTGCCTTAAACACTAAAAAGGTCACGGCCTATTTCAGATGCATTTTGAAAGCCTCTCGTTTGGCCTTTTTAATATGTGGACATGAGTGGAGATTTAACAGCAGAGGTGACGAGAAAGGAATGAAACTTATTCTTAAGCCCCAAGATGAAACCACATAATTATTTTTTAGTCTCATCACCTTCCTGTTTGAAAATGATTCACAGTTTTCTAAAAAGCCACTTATTGACCTTCCTACTATATTCAAGAGGGAAACAAATATGAACAAACATAAAGAGCCAAATGGACTCTCAAATGGACTTCCGGTGATGATTGAATAACCAGTTGTTAGTAAATATCTACATCTCTAAATCCATTTGGGGGGAGGTGGGGAAGAATAGGGCCCAAGGCTTTCAGCAGATTCTCAAAGGCATCTGTGGCTTCAGGAAATTTAAGAACCACTGTCCTAGTTGTATATAAAGATTCAATGATAAACTGCTAAATATGCACAGGTACTTAAAAAGGACCTGCTCTGACATAGCCTTCTTCCGTTTACAGAGAAGCAAACTGAGCCACAGCAAGGCAAAGTGAGCTGCCCCTAGTGCAGGGAGCATTGGGAGGACAGCCTTCCTTCTGGGATTAACTATGCATGTGACTAGAGTAAGGGGATTATTATAAAGGAATTGCAGGAGAAGAAGAGAAAGAGTCTATTCGTCGGTTGAGAAGTGTCCAAAAAAGATGGAATGAGGAACCTGACCTTTGAAAC
Organism: Galagoides demidoff; assembly: GCA_963574575.1. Lineage (NCBI taxonomy): Eukaryota > Metazoa > Chordata > Mammalia > Primates > Galagidae > Galagoides > Galagoides demidoff. Next base: position 9,831 of record CAUYQV010159693.1, on the reverse strand, counting down.
AGTTTCCCATGCTAGATTTTTGAGAGATTACTGGGGAACAGTGAGGTGAGAATGGATGGCATGTGAGTGTCTTTTGGGGAGAAGACACATAAGCTAGTACTGTATGAATTTTCTCTGAACAACACTTGGCAAGTGCAGGGCATAGCAGAGAAACAGAGGGAGATGAGCTGCGCCTGGAGAGACAGCGGGTGGGCCTATGATAAGAGGCATCAGAGGCCACATGGGGTCTTAGCCTCCATGCACAATGCAAATTAAAGAACCCACTAAGTACCAGTACCTTATATTCCCTATTAAATTTCCAAAGACTTAAAGAACTTACACTTACTTGGCATTGGCCAAATGTTCAGAAAAACTTCTGGTGAGATTGTAAATCATTCCAACCTCTCCAGAGGGCAATTTGGCTTTTTTTTTTGCAGTTTTTGGCTGGGGCTGGGTTTGAATCTGCCACCTCTGGCATATGGGGCTGGTGCCCTACTCCTTTGAGCCACAGGCACCGCCCACCGGAGGGCAATTTGGGAATCAGTGTCAAAATGCTTTGAATTCTTCTGAGAAGAGGCTCTGAAAAATAAAGAAGGAAAAGGGGGAGGAGGAGGAGGAGAAGAAAGAAAGACACTTTGAAAAGGGCATAGCTTTTGACCAAACAATTTCGCTTTTAGGAATTTATGTAAAAAATAATGAATGTGCGGAGATTTCTCTCTAAGACTGTCCAGAGCGGGGTTTGTTCTAGTAATGAATAATCAGAAATCACCTAGTGTTCACACAAAGTAGATAAATTAAATTATGGCATGCCTCCTCATGATGGAAAAAAAACTATTGTCAGTAAATATCATAGTGGGAGAGAATAGTTAATGGCAGCGGGAAACGTTTATAATGAATTGTGACGATTTTAAATTTGTGTTGATTATTTCACCTTCTGGATCATGTTTTTCTCAATCAAAAACCAGAGGTTTTGAACTTGCCTTTGGGCCTTATTTTACTTTATTTCACTAAAAATGTATCATGAGCATAGAGACCCCACAGTACCCAGCCTAAACAAAACAGTGAGACTCTGTCTTTAAAAAACAGCAAAAAGTTAGCCAGGCATGGTGGCATATGCCGCTAGTCCCAGCTACTTGGAGGCTGAGGGAGAAGAGTCGTTTGAGCTCAGGAGTTGGAGGTTGCAGGGAACTGTGTTTACGCAACTGCATTCCAGCCTGAGTGACAGAGTGAGAGTCTATCTCAAAGATAAAAGAGAAAGAAAGAAAGAAAGAAAGCCCATGGTACATTTTTAGTGAAATAAAGCAAGTTGCAAAGCAGGAAACAGACTTTTATCCTTAATATAAAGAAGCATGTAAATATATGGGCATAGACTAAAAAGATATTCACCAGGAAGTTAATTAGTTAATGGTGAAATTAACATGTAAAGATTTTTCTGGGTTTCTATGTTTTCTAATGTCTTAAGAAATAATGTGATATTTTCAAACAAAGTAGATTTTTGTTTTTTGTTGTTGTTGTTTTGTTTTGTTTTAGAGAGCGAGCCTAGCTCTATCACCCAGGCTGGAATGCCGTGGCTGGCTTATAGCTCACTGCAACCTCCAACTCCTGGCCTCAAGTGAGCCTCCTCCCTCAGCCTCCCAAAGTGCTAAGATTACAAATGTGAGTCACTGCATCCAGCTGTTTGGGGGTAGGAGAGTTAAGGGTAATCTCCTAAAGGCTGTTTACCTTTTAGCAAGGATAACTGAGTCAGAATGACACCTGATCTCAGCTGTTCTTTCCCTTTTGTAAGGCATTTCCCTTTCTCAGTCCATCCTATCTTGTTTTGAAGACTTGTTCCATCTGGGATAATGTACTTAAAGGGTTCATTTCTCTCCCAATACTTCCTCCGTGTAGTGAGCATCTCTAAAAACCAGCTCTTTAAATATAAACATTTCAAAGACTCACACCAAATGCACATTCAAAACCGACTTCCTAGGAAAGTTATTTCTGACTTTGTCAACAATTCCATTGCTGACCTAACGACTGAGTGGTCAGCTGCCAGTGGCCCTTCTGCTGGAGAAAAGAGGAAGTAGGTTCGGCTCTAGCGTGCCCTGATCTTCTTCTACATGATATTTCATTGCACTTGCAACTAACAGAGTCATACAGACTGCAAATTCTCATGATGCCAAAGGATCAGAGAGCTCTATAGCTGAAAAACTTAGCCAGACGTGGTGACACACCTATAGTCCCAGTTACGCAGGAGGCTGAGGCAGTAGGATCACTCGAACTCAGAAGCTGGGAGATTAGTGAGCTACGATCAGGCCGCTGCACTCCATCCTGGGTGACAGAGTGAGCCCCCATCTCTAAAACGGAAGGGGGAGGACTTAAGTTTTTTTTCAGATTTCACTCAATGAAGATCCATCTCACTGCCAAAAAGTCTTGACCCAACTACTCTGAACATCTATGGAGTTTACTGTTGAAACCTGGGGACCTCCGATTAGCAGTAGAACTGGGCTGGGCCTGAAATACGGACTGTGGGAGATGGAGACAGGAGGATCGCTTTGAACCCGAGAGTGGGAGGTTCAGTGAGCTGTGATCACACCATCACACTCCAGCCTGAACTACAGTAATAACCTGTCTCTAAAACCAACAAACACAAACAAACAAAAAACAGTAGAAGTAATCGATTGTGGTATATTCATGCTTGCAGGGGTCCAGGGAGGAAGAATAGAGCCCCCTGGAGAGCTGATATTGTTCTGATTTTTGTTCTCAGTGCTAGTTATAAAGATGTGTTGAGCCTCTAAAAATTCATTCTTATGTATGCCAATGATATTTGCACTTTTTTGTATATACAGAAGATACCAAAAACTACACATTTTAAGAAAGGAAAAAACTGTATTAAAATTGTAACACTCGGCTCGGCACCTGTGGCTCAAGAGGCTAAGGCACCAGCCATACACACCTGAGCTGGTGGGTTCAAATTCACCCCTGGCCCACCAAAAAACAGTGACGGCTACAACCAAAAAATAGCCAGGCATTGTGGTGGTGCCTGTAGTTCCAGCCACTTGGGAGGCGGAGGCAGGACAATCACTTGAGCCCAGGAGTTGGAGGTTGCTGTGAGCTATGATGCCACAGCTTTCTACCCAGGGTGACAGCTTGAGGCTCTGTCTAGAAAAAAAAAACAAAAAACAAAAAACTTGTAACACTCAATATATACCAATAGGCTTGGTGCCCATAGCACAATGGTTATGGTGCCAGCCTCATACACCACGGTTGGCAGGTTTGAACACTGCCCCAGGCCAGCTAAACAACAATGACAAGTGCAACAAAAAATAGCCGGGTGTTGTGGTGGGTGCCTGTAGTCCCAGCTACTTGGGAGGCTGAGGCAAGAGAATCGCTTAAGCCCAAGAGTTGGAAGCTGCTGTGAGCTGTGACATCCTGGTGCTCTACCAAGGGCAACATAGAGGACTCGGTCTCAAAAAAAAAAAAAAAAAGATATATATATATATATATATAGATAGATAGGTAGATAGATAAAAGATAAATGCAAGTCATGTTTGAGCACCCCTTGTAATCGTCAAATGACTTGAGTATTACACTCTCCATATAGTTTTTCCTTTCTTAAACTGTGTGTGTGTGTATAAGTACACATATACAGATATATGTATATACATATGTGTATATATATATATATATATAGTGTGTATATATGTACTCTCTGTAGGACATACTTCAATAAAAACTTTTAAAAGATGACAAAAAAAAAAAAAAACCAATCTGAAGACTGCTACTGCCATTCCTAGAACAAGGATCCTGCTATATCTTAGGTGGCCCAGGGCTGAACTTCCCACTGGAAGACTTATACGGTTTTCAGGCCTTTGGGAGTAAAAAGGAAGGAAGAAAAAGATAGAAAACAGGAGTGACCTAAATGCTCGGAAACCTCGCTGTGTGGTCTCCCAGTCTAAGGAAGTGCCCAGGTGGTGTACTTCAGAGAAAGAACGTGACACCGGTCCCATCCCTCCCGCAGAGAACTGGATCACTGAGCATCTCACTTTTCCTCTGCAGTATGACCCACTATCAAAGGAAGATTTTTTTTTCTTAATTTAACAAACAATAACCGGCTGGCTATGTTCTCACTGAGGCTGTATGTTTAAGGAAAGACATAATTTGCTGGGGAGGGGAGATCTAAAAATACGCGGTCGTGACTGACAGTCATGTTTCCTATTAGAAAGCAAAGTCGAACACTGATAGGTCATTCTCGGGTCATTCAGAGGCAGGATGTGAGCTGAGTGATGACAAAGCCCATTTTCTGGAACAAAATGACCACTGTGTGAGCAGAGCATGTGGGGCAGCAGAACTGGGGCCTTCTGCGGGGGTGTTCACAGTTAGCTTGTGGCTTGTCCAGACTCACGGTCAAAATCCCCTTGAGGATCTGAGAGCTTGCTCCCCCTCAAGTCCCCTCCAGATAGAGTTTGAATCCATGGGCCAAGTTCAGAGCCTCCCACTCCCCTACCACTATGAGTTTCTCTCTCCCCCCTCCCCCCACCCATTACCATCACTAACCCCAGCTCTGTTAGCAACTTCTTTGCTTTGCCATTTCTATACACAAAACTATATGCACCCACACAAGCTGAAGCCCGGAGTTAATTAGATTATTTTCAGAGGCACTGGAAGTTTAACAGGATGCAGCTGTCACCAACTTTTCCACCTGCAATCCCCAAACTGTTATGCAAGACATCTCTACTCGGGAATATCTCCACAAAGCCCCAGACAATAACAGGCTGTGTGGTCATATGCCCTTGGGTTGATTAAGATCGTTATTTGGATCAAAGAGGCTGAATTTATTAGTAAAGTGTTTTCTTTAGAATTTCTCAGAAACTGTGATATGCATTGTGAATGTTCATGGAAATAAAATGTCTTGAATCTTTGGGGCAGGGAATATAGTAGTCATTCCCCCGGCATCCTAGTTTAGGAAAACCTGTAAATTCATTGATTCAAAACCTATTTATTGAATACCATCTACTATGTGTCAGGCACTGTGCCAGGGATAAAAAGGGTGTATCTTGCTCAAAATCCCTTTTATAGCGTTTTTATTGTCATGGCAGGAGGAGGCACTAGACAACATAGTTTCAGCACATGGTAAAAACCATATACAGAGGGTTCAACCATTTCAAGGCCTCTCTGCTTAGCTCTGTAGCAGAAACTCGAAGGTAAAATATGAATCAGCCACAGGAAGGGCTGTGGGGAAGTATCCCAGGCAGACAAAGAGAGAGTGCCAAGGCCCAAAGACAGGAATGACCTTGGCCTGCTCCAGGGCCAGGCTGAGGTCTGCCCAGGCAGGTGGTGCTGCAGGATGGTAGGGGAGGGAGACGCTGGCGGGACATGAGGGTGGGGAAGATGCAGGTATTGGACTAGGCAGGGCCTGGTAGGCCACCACCAGGAATTGGAGTCTTACTGTAAATACGAGCCACTAGTAAAGAACTTGAAGCAGTGAGGTGTTGGCAAGGGCCATGGATAGAAGTGGATAGATTGGAGAGGTAGAAACCACAGGAGCCCTTGGTGGTGATGTCAGGACTCCACGAGTTCTCTGTGCTTTGCTGGTACTGCTGGCTGTGCTCGTGAGCCTCTGTCTTCTAACTCATCACCAAGTTCTGTCCCCTCAGACTGTGAGCAGAAAGCAAAGCCCTCCCTGGGTACCAGACCCAGGTTCCAAGTCTGGGCTCACCTACGCAGCTGTGTGGGCGAGGTCCTTCACCTCTCTGAGCTCCGTCACCCCCTCTGCACAGCGAAACCAGGGGATTAAGCGATCTGCTCCAAACATTCCGAGATCCACATTCTGCACTCCCATTGGCAAAGTGGCTATATATAAATAGAGGGGGAATAGGGATTGGCCCCACATCCTTTGAGAGGAAGCAAGGAGGAGACAGGAGAAGTCAAAGATCAGATACCACGTTAGTTTTCACGTGGCTGCATTATAAACTTCCACACACTGAGTGTCTGAAAAAACAACAGAATTTTTTCTCGCATTCTGAATGCCACGAGTCTGAAATCAAGGTGGTGGCAGGGCTGCACCACAGAGTCTCCCAGGGGTGTCCAGCTTGTACCCTGTGGGCAGCATGCTGATTTCTTTTTTTGTTTATCTGTAGTATTGGATATTAAGAAAAGTATGTGTGGAGCTTTTTTTCCCTCTGTTTATCAGCTTTCATTAGTGTTTGTGTATTTAATGTGTGACTCCAGACAACACATATTCTTCCAATATGCAGCAGAGAATTAAAAAGGTTAGACATCCTTGCTTCTAGAACAAAATCAATTGTTTGCCTCTTCCGGCTTCTGGTGGCTCCATGAGTTCCTTAGCTTGTGGCCACATAACCCCGATCTTCACCTTCACGGTCATGGCACCTCCTCTTCTCTCTTGACACCTGTGGCTGCTTTTAGACCCATCTGGATAATCTAAGATAAACTCTTAATGTCAAGATTAAACTTGATCATATATATTTTTCCATTTAAAGTAATAATTTGCAGTTTCTGGGCATTAGGACACAGACATATATTTTGGGTGATTGTCATTCAATATCCAATTGAATACGGTAATCAATGACCGTCGGAGCCCAAATACACCCTTGTCCTATTTCCAGGGATTTTTTGTTCCCTCTTTCTCAGGTCCACATTCCAAGACTTTGTCTCTTTCAGGTCTCCTTCATGGTGTCCTGCGAAGTACTTTGCACAGGGTAGGGAGTTACTCAATGAGTGCTGCTCCCAACAGACACTTCCAGAAATCTTTTGGTAGGGCTTGGCGCCTGTGGCCCAAATGGCTAAGGCGCCAGCCACATACACCTAAGGTGGCAGGTTCGAATCCAGCCTGGGCCCACCAAACAATGAAGGCTGCAACCAAAAAATAGCCGGGCGTTGTGGCGGGCGCTACTTGGGAGGCTGAGGCAGGAGACTAACTTGAGCCCAGGAGTTGGAGGTTGCTGTGAGCTGTGATGCTACAGTACTCTACCCAGGGGGACAGCTTGAGGCTCTGTCTCAAAAAAAAAAAGAAGGTAGGAATATTCTGACTATTTCCCCCTCCAAACTTTCTTTGCTTTATAAAGCAGCAAAAGGACAGACTCGGCTAGACACAAAGTGATGAGAGTTTTAAGCCCTGCTCTGCATCAGCCGTCCCATGACCCTGGCTAGCCAGGCCCCTCAGCTGTCCAGACATTAGCCTTTCAAAGAGAAGAGCTTACTATATACAGTTGGCTTCCGGAAGCTCTTACACCATTTACATTCCACAAGAAGAATTCAAGATTAAATATGTCCTTTCTCAGGATCCTTTGAAACACATATTCCTTTTAAGTTTCAGAAGAAAAACACAACCTCCTGCCCTGCCCTGCTTCAATTTGGGGTTAAGTGTCTACCCTAAAAGAAAAAAAAAAAAAGATTGAAGTGAGATAAAATCTTTATTTTCCAGCCCTGATGACCCAGATCTGTACACTTGAGGCTTTTGCAATAAGGAGGGTCAAGTTTCAAAGATCGTTATCTCTGTAGTAAGCTCTCTTGCTATTTTGGAAAAAGTTATCAGATCCCTCAGCTAACAAATAGTCCTAGGCCTAGCAACAGGTAACCGATTGGATACCTGTTTGTCTTCCATGCTCATCCTGCCCGCACCCCTCCAGCACGCCTTCTGAACCCCGCCTTAAAAACTTCCTCCCATAAATAATTTGAAGAGCCAAGCTATTCAATAGAGAAATTATATCAGAGGAATCAGAAGAGGCCCAGGAAGAGGAAAAGAATTATCCTGTCCTCTTCATCACACCCCCTTGTGTAAGCCTTAAAAAAATATGAACTTTTATACCATGGTGAAAGGAATTAAATAGCATTAACTGAGCACCTACTAGGCGCTGGGACTTTTCTTGGTTATCTTCATTAGCCTCACAACAAACCCTTTGAAAGATAGGAGCACAAAATCCGAAAGGTAGAAACAACTCAGACATCTGTTGACAGATGAATGGATAAATAAAATGTGGTGTATACCTACAATGGAATACTATTCACCCTTAGAAAGGAACAGAATGTCAGTGTATGCTACAACATGGATGGATCTTAAGCTGTCACCCCAAAGGACAGATACTGTATGATTCCACTAGGATGAGTTACCTAGAATGGGCAAATTGACAAAGACGGAAAGCTTTCTAATAGTGATTACTGGAGGAGAGAGGCATGGAAAGTTCCCATGCAACAGGCACAGAGTTTCTGTCTGGGACGATGAACCAGTTCTGGAAACGGAGAGGTGGTGATGGTTGTACAACATTGGAAATGTCGTCAGTGCCACCCACTGAAGTGTTTACTTACACGTGGTTAAAACAGTAAATTTTGTGTTCTGTACACGTTGCTACAATGAAAGGATATGGAAACTGAGAGACTATGTGAAGTCACATAGCCACTGTTAGGGGAAGCCGGGGTTTGAACGTATCTGTCTGATGGGATACATTATCCCACGGGGGAAAGAATTAATAATGATAATACTGCTCTCCAGACAAAGCAGAAACTGCTTTGAATAAACTCTATAGCGTCTCATGTCTACCCAGAGCTCATTTCCTGACCCGAGATTGTTTTCTAGAAGATGACTGCCTGGGTGGAAAGAATGATAACACATCCCTCATTGAATAATATCTGATCACACCCTCACAAGCCTCCTCAGTAGACGGCCTCATCAGCAGTTTTATTCCCTGGATCCACCTCTGTGTGCACTTTGAGAATAATTAAAAAACACAAAGAAAAGTAAATACGGCCCCTGACACCTAGGAATCAGAGCAATAATGAGAATAAATAAAGCAATTGGGTTTAGTTACCGTCATGGAATTTTTGAAGTCACCACACTATAGTAGGTAACTTTATCACCTTTGTCTCTCGTTCCCAGGTATCTGGCACGCTATCTAGCCAATATCCATATTTTGAATTTTTTTTAAAGAACTGAATTAAATTTTGAAACTTTCATCCCAACTCTGATGGGAGAGACTCCCTCTGGTCAGATTACATAGTGAATAGTCCAAAGTCTCTAACAGAAATCAGGGGTCTAAGAGTGTTTATTGTTGTCCCACCACCGTCCTGACACACAGGGATTCACTCTCCTTTTTGGTACCATGTTCCGCGCATGGATATCCAAGGACCACTTCAGAAAGTTTAAGTACTGCATCCTTTCCTGGGGTAATAATAATAGCTAATGTTTACGGAGTATGTGCTAGATGCCGGCCAATGCTCTAAGACTTTATATTAGACATTGAATTTCTACAACTCTATGAGATAGGTAGGTACTGATATTTGTATCACTTTAGTGATAAACTAAAAAATTTGCGAATCATGCGGTAGTTGAAGCAAACTATCACTCTGGCCACTGTTTTGCTGTTCAAAATATTCAATTATACAATAAAGATCTCTCCAGGAGAGAACACGGGGCTATTTCAGGACCAATTCTTGACAGGCCTTCAGCGAATTACTTCACTTTCAAGAAATGCCCAATCACACCTATGGTTTATCCTATAAGGGTACATATGAATCTCTCTAAGTGTAGAATATAAATGTCTTAACATAATAACTAAGAAAAAGACATGAAGGCTATGTTAACCAGTTGGATGAAAGTATTTCAAATTGTATATAGAAACAGTACACTGTACCCCATGATAGTATTAATGTACACTGTTATGTTAGCCAGTTGGATGAGAGTTTTTCCAAACTGCATATGGAAGCAACACATTGTATCCTATGATAGAATTAATGTACACAATTATGATCTAATAAAAAAAAGAGAAAAAAAATTGAAGATGTTTTGAAAATGAAGCATTACTTACATTTTTGGATAATAGGTAAATGTAAATATTCTGAGTAAGCTGAAAT
>CAUYQV010159692.1:0-94450 GCA_963574575.1 Galagoides demidoff | reverse complement strand
ATGGCTCGGCACCTGTGGCTCAATCTGCTAAGGTGCCAGCCACGTACACATAAGGTGGCGGATTCGAATCCCCAGCCCGGGCCCGCCAAACAACAATGATGGCTGCAACCAAAAAATGGCTGGGCGTTGTGGTGGGCGCCTGTGGTCCCAGCTACTTGGGAGGCGGAGGCAGGAGACTCGCTCTAGCCCAGGAGTTGGAGGTTGCTATGAGCTGTGATGCCATGGCACTCTACCCAGGAGGATAGCTTAAGGCTCTGTCTCAAAAAAAAAAAAAGAAAGTGAACTCTTAAGTTATTACCTTGTGAATTATCTATTTTTTTATTCTTAATGAGAAGATGTCATTTATCCTTTTTTTTTTTTTTTTTTGCTATCTGTCGGTGCTCTGAGCTCAAGGGATTGCAAACTATTTAAATGTGAATTTTACTCAAATGAAGTTATGACTACATCTAGGATGACCCCTAGAATCTCATAACTCATTCCCTTAAGAGAGAAAGAAAACATTTGCTGCATTTCAAAATTAAATATACATCATCATTGCATCCCTCCATTGCGTTCCCACTCCTTTCCTACTCGGGGTGAAAGAGTCATCTGATATTCCAAACTGCTGTAAAAATAGCCTTTTTTTTCAGAGATGAAAAAGAATGCTACAGAATAATTAAAGGTAAGGAGACAAAAATTAGTTATATGCAAAGGTGTTCCTGCTAACCAGCCACGTTTCTGCAATATGCTCTGACCCGTGTCTCTGGCACTGGGGATGTGTTCATGCCGACCTGTCCTGTCTTCCCCCTGTGGGCAATGACTCATATTTCTCTCACCTGGTCACATTTGGGGCTTATGAGATAGAGTTTCTGGCTCATAAAGATACCAACCCTGGGATGTATATCTGAAAAGCTTTGCCATGGATCCATCAGGAATATTGTATTGTATGTTGCTTCTTGACTATCTCTTGAACTTTATATAAAAGAAGGTAGAGAAAGGTCTTTTTTTGTCTACATGGTTTTGATGTATAACTGCTTATTTTATAGGCATTGCTATAACAGCAGGAATGAAGTTCAGCCTTTTTGACTGATTAGATCACATTCTATTAGCCTTGTCTATATGAAACCAGTTTTACAGAATGTCATTGCCTACATGAATCACACTTGGCTGCAGTAATATGCCCATGGGATTGTTCTGGTTTTTCCTTTTGAGTTTCATCTGAAAAATAAAATCCCGTACATTTCAGTTATCCAAATGAATTGTAGCTTTAAAGTACTGAATTGAGTAAATGTGCTAAGAAAAACTTAGCAAAACTTTTAATGGTTCATTAAAAGTGAAACTTGTGCAAAGCTGTGCGAACAATCAGCTCTGAAGTAACTTTGCATTCAGGGAAAGAAAGAGAATGACCCGGAGACTGTCAGGCAGCACGTGTTTTTCTGAAGGACAGGTACAGTATAAGGTTGTTTTCCTTATTGTGATTGTACTGTACGTTTATGTCTTGCAGGATCTCCCTGACTTTTAAAATCATCTCCCCCCCCAAAAAATAGGGAAATCTCTTTTCCAATGAATATGTTTATTTCACGATGTAAGAACCAAGTTTCTATTCTTTTTGTGTAGGTTTCCCTGACTGTTTTTCAGACTTTTTTGGTGTACAAATCGTATGGTTCTCATTGTGTTCATTTATATTTGGCTTTGCCTTTATAAAATGACAGCTGTGTATTGGAAACTGAAAGGCAGTAAGAATTGCTGAAGAATTAACCATTTTTGGACCAAAGACCTAGGACACAATATTACTCTTGTGGACTGGGAAGGTCAAGTCCCCCCATTGCCACTTTAGCCTCATGTACCCTATTCTCTCCCTTCTCTGCTCTCACCTGCAGTAGCGACTGGTTACCTACCTAGTTTGTATCAGCACTATGCTAGATGCTGTGTTTGGAGATTGGCCTCTGAACACAGAGCATCTTTACCCTTCTTGCCAACTCGAGAGGGGACTGATACTGTGATTTTCCTTCTCAAGCCTATGAGTGCGCTGTACAGGCCCAGGCTGCCCTCTGGGAACTAAGCTTCTAGAATGGAGCCATTATAGTAGGGCCTCTGTGTGGGGAGCATGAAGGATTCTAGCCAACACTACAAAGGATGATAAAGGCACGTGTTAGATCAGTTTCAGATAAGTGTGTTTTAGACAGATGTTAGAGGAGAAGAACGTAAAGTTGGGGTGCATGGAGATGGCAAGAGGATCACTGGATGGGGCCTTTAGCTTTTCCTGAATAAACAGAAAAGGTTTTATGGAAAAACTTGAAGTCTGTTTTTAAGTGGACCCAAGAGTAGGGGTTTCTTCTCCTCTCATTGAAATTCTACAAAAAGTGACTCCTGTACCTCCAGTCCCCTAAAATGTGATTAGCTGAACCTCTGTGTTTAGGGTTTATCTTAAGTTAGCTTAGAGATAAGGAGCAAGGTGAAGGACAGATCCCCTGAAAAAAATAAATCTGTCCCTTCAGCCAGTTATAAAATATTTAAATAGCATCTGCAATGTTCCAGGCACTACGAGGCAGGAGGAGGGCGAGGACACGGTGATGGACAAAACAAACACAGTCACTGCCTTTATGTTTTTAATATTCTTAGGAGTGGCAACAATCACATGCAGAATAACACAAAATCCAGCCCCCTGCATCAAATCCAGGCTTCCAACAGATTTTTTTCATTTGTTTGGGGGTTTTCTTGCTTATGATTCTGTTTATTAGGCTAGCAGACCTTTATAGTGAACTCTTCATTGCCTTCCCTGACACAGGTATTTTGCATTCACGTTGGCTACCATACCTTTTGTTGTTTTTAAGAATTAGAGGTCACTTATAAAGACTGGTGGGGCCTCAGATTGCAGCTAACAGATACTACAGATGGCACATGGTTTTTCCCCTTGTACTGTTGGCCCCTTATGATGGTTTTTAAATTGAATTTTGAGATTCATTTTGACTATTTCTTTAGGATTTTAGTTCTTTTCTGAGACCACTCTGAACATGTGAGTCATCTTGAACAAATATCCATTGAGCAGAAAGCTGGAATGTGAGTGCTTTCTCTACACGAGGTGGAAGTAGTGTAGTAGGAAGGGCGAGGTCACCCAGTTCCCCAGAATGTTAGTTACTCCTGGGATCTTTACACCTGTCCAACTCTGACATAGTATAATTCTTAGAATGGTTTGCCATCCAGGTCCATCTTTCTATCTTGAACCTGTTGCAGCATTTCCTTGCCTGAAGATCACTCATCAAACATGTTGCTGTGTGCCAGGATGGGTCTCTGCTGATTTGCCCTGAAAGCCATACCTGGCCACAGCTAGCCTGGCTCTCATGAGAATAGTCATCTTCAGAGAAAAGGTTAGGCGCTCCTGCGTGAACACTGTCCTGTCTTCCATGCAAGTAAAAATTCAACAGTTGAGTCTTTTCAAAATAGAGCAACAGTCTTCTATTTTCTTTATATTTATGAATTCAAATACTGTCATGCAATTTTTATTTATATATGATATTTTCTTTCTACCTTACTATGTTGGATGAGAATTATTTTTGTAAGTTTCACCATAAGAAAACATTTTTTTTTTTTTTTTGAGACAGAGTCTCACTATGTCACCCTTGGTAGAATGCTGTGGTGTCACAATTCATGGCAACCTCAAACTCTTGGGCTTAAGCAATTCTCTTGTCTCAGCCTCCCAAGTAGCTATAGGCACCCACCACAACGCCTGGCTCTTTTTTTGTTGTAGTTATCAGTGTTGTTTAGCTGGCCCTGGCTGGGTTCAAACCTGCCAGCCCCAGTGTATGTGGCCAGTGCCCTAATGACTGTGCTATGGGCGCCAAGCCTCTAAGTTTCACCACAAGAGTAAAGCCAGGCTTACCAATTTGTATAAAACTTATTTCAATTTCCATTTCTATTTGTGCCCCCCCCAATATAACTTTAGAACTAGCTACCTCTAGTAATAGAGGAGGATATCTCCTAGGGTTGATAGGAATTGCCTCAAGACAATTGTCTTGTAGATAAGACACCATTTCAAAACAATGAGCATCTGACTGAAAATAAGTTTCAGGGAACATCTGACTGAGAATAAGTTTAAATTTTCTTTTCTCCATCATTTTGCTGTTATTACCTGCCTATTAAAATCACTTTAAAATTTCAGCAACCCAACTCACCAGCAACATAGCAACAATTACAAGTGCAAGTTCTGGAGCCAGACCTCCTGTGTGTGATTGTAATGCTGCCATTTAGTTGCTATTTGATTTTCAAATTTTCTTCTTTAATTTTAGTATATTATGGGGGCCACATGATCTTAAGCAAGTTACTTAACCATTTTCAGTTTTCTTGCTTGTAAACTGGGGATAATCACTTCTACCTCGCAGAGTTTTTACTGAGGTCAAATGAATTAATGTGTCTAAGGATTGTAAAACAGCACCTGTCATGTGGCAGCTCACACCTGTAATCCTAGCACTCTGGGAGGCAGTGGTGTTGGGATTGCTTGAGCTCAGGAGTTGAAGACCAGTCTGAGCAAGAACTAGCCAGGCATTGTGGTGGGCACCTGTAGTCCTAGCTACTCAGGAGGCTGAGGCAGGGGGATTGCTTGAGCCCAAGAGTTTGAGGTTGCTGTGAGCTATGACACTACAGCACTCTACCCAGGGAGACAGAGTGAGACCCTGTCTCTGAATAAAATAAATAAATAAATGAATGAATGAATAAATAAATGTAAGCTACTATTAATATTGTTTCCCCTGTTGAAAATCTATGTGACTTGTAGATTTGGTGGTTTATTATTACCTGTGGGAAATACCCTGTTTCGATAATTTGGCTGACTTCCTTTCTTTAGTGAATTTAAATTTGTGTTAAAAATGTTTCAGAGAAATGTTTCCCCTCAGCATCATGAGAAGGCGCATCGCTGCTGGGGATGTGTAGGGGGCAGCAACATTCTATGTCCTTTGGGCGTGAAAGTAAAAAAGAGGTGATGCTTTCGAGGGCTGGCAGCTGTAGCAGAACCTTAGCGCAGGGTTGGAGACCATATGCAAAATGATCCCGTGGGTGCCCGTGCGAGGACCATCCTGGGCGCTGGTGGGCAGTGAGCGGCCCACATGCCCACTGTGAGGACCTGCCCGTGGTGCCTCCTCCACCCCCATCTGCTCCTCAGCTTCGTCTTCTGCTCCCACCGATCAACAGGTGACTGTAGGCTTTGCCAGTTTTCAGAAACCGAGATTTCTTGTGGTTTATTTTCCTAGCTGAATAAATAGTAAGGCCTTGGCATATTTACATTTTGTCACTAGCTTTCTAACTTCGAGATCACATTCACAAAAATCTTCCTACAGTGTGATTGGTTTTGTAATGTGTAGAGGGGTGGTTTTGTTTAAGAACTCTTGCCTTTCCCTTAGAAGATAAACAAACCACAGCTGAGCATCTTAGATTTGTGCTGAGTGACTGCTAAAAATATCTTGCCTTGAGACGGGTTTTTGATGGAGAATTAAAATCAGCCCTTTGAATTTCAGTCATGCGAATCCTCTCTTCCCTTTGACATTAATGAGGCACGGGTTTCCAACTAATATTTGCCAGTAGAATGATAAGAAAATGCTAAAATGCTCTTTAGAAAAGGATCTGGGAATATTTTTAGGCATCTTTCTCTGCCTAGACTTGTGTGTTTAGTCTGCTGGGTGTAGAATTATCGCTTAATTGTATGTGCCTAGAATACATCGACTGCTCTGTGGCAGGGAGTAATGAATGTGTTTTCAGCCCTGCTCCAACCTTGGAACAATACAGCACACAAATATATGTTGCACTTGCATTCAAGGGGCTGCCTCACCCCTCGAGGAACCTGCCATTGCAGAGGGAAAGCCGGCCCTTTATCCTGTGTTTTCACTGCCCTCAAAGGCCCAGGTCCAGGGGCTTGTCCTCAGGCCCACATGAATTGTGTCATCACACGAGATTATGGGAGCAATCCTCCCATTAGAA
Organism: Galagoides demidoff; assembly: GCA_963574575.1. Taxonomy (NCBI): domain Eukaryota; kingdom Metazoa; phylum Chordata; class Mammalia; order Primates; family Galagidae; genus Galagoides; species Galagoides demidoff. The sequence goes on along the minus strand of CAUYQV010159692.1, from coordinate 88,504 downwards.
GAAAATCGCAAATAGAGAACGCTATTTTTGCTGAAGTAGCCAGACCTCTCTTTACCATCCCTTGAGGTCAATGCTGCTGCCTGGGAAGGAGACCCCATTTTAATGCAAATCCCTGGCCCTTCTCCCTCTTGCCCCCTGCCCCAAGCCCTCCTGGCCCATGGTGGTCCTGAGTGACCCCCAGCTCCTGGCACAGTGACTCTCACCCCAGAGCTACCATTCAGCCTTTGCGGCTGGATCAGCAACTGCCTGGTACCCCCTCCCCCATCCCACCTCCTGAATTCCTTTGAAATGGTGAAAGAGCCAGACTCTCCACGGAGAGGATCAGAGAATCTGGATCTGGAATTTTTGCTTTTTATTTTTTATTTTTTTGAGACAGAATCTTACTCTGCCACTCAGGGTAGAGTTCCATGGCCTCAGCCTGGCTCACGGCATCCTCAAACTCCTGGCTTAAGGGATCCTCCTGCCTCAGCCTCTGCAGTAGCTGGGAATACAGGCGCCTGCCACAACATCCAGCTAGTTTTTCTATTTTTAGTAGAGATGGGGTCTCGTTCTTCCTCAGGCTGGTTTCAACCTCCTTAGCTCCCACAGCGCTAGGATTACAGGCATAAGCCACTCGCCTGCCGGGATCCAGAATTTTATACACAGCACAAGGGATAATTCCTGTGAGGTTTACATCGTGCTCAACTTTGAAATGTCATGATTCTTTATACCCAGATCTTCACATGCTGCATGATTTGTGTGCATGTATGTGTGTGAGTGTGTGTGTGTGCAGGCATGTGTGTGTTGTATGTGTGCAACTGTGTGTATGGTGTGTGTGTGGATGTGTTGTGCGTGTGTCCAGGCATGTGTGTGTTGTATGTGTGCAAGTGTGTGTGGATGTGTTGTGTGTGTGTCACATGTGTGTGTGCACGTGCAGATGTGGCCAACAGAAAGGAATAAAATGCTGCTTGAGGCACCTTCGCTGCTCAGGGTAGCTGATGATGGCTCATTCAGACCAACCTAGAAATACCTATTCATCTCACCTTTTTTTTTCCCTTTTAGTGTAGGAAGGATGTTTTACTCTGCCCTCGGTAATGGCTCTCAAGGGTTCCTAATGGCACCGTGAAAGCACTCAGCTCAGACAGGCACAGGCAGGAAGGTGGCGGAAAATTGGCTGCCTGGGCCCAGGAGCCATTTTCGGGAGTGTCAGTAACCCCTCCATTAAACACGATGCAGGGCGTTCCAGTACAGCTGCTAACGTGCTGACCAGGCACACACCTGACGCTAGATGTGGCGTTTTTGTCTTCATGTCAGGAGATAGAGAGAACCCAGGGTTTTTGTTAGAAGTTTCTCTGTTTGTTTTGAAATGTGCAACGACAGCCAACCCTCAAGCCACCACAGACCCCTTGTTGTAACTACCTGCTTTGGGGTTTTCTCTCTGGGGCATTTTGTTCAGCACCTGTGGGAGCACCCGAGACAGTGATGGTGGGCAATAAAGTGCAAATGATTATATCACTTTAAAAATGACAAGTAATCTTGTTCAGTGTTTATTGATAAGCAAGGAACTCTACAGGGATATATGGAAGAATACAGTATCCCCACTGTTAATAATTCAGTTGGGAAAATGTTATTCATGGCTGTAAAAAATGCTGTGTTATTCAACAAAGAAAGACGTTTTTTTAATTTATAAACTGTGTGTGTGCAAATGAGAGACTCAAATCCCTAAAGAAAGGTTGAGAATGGAGATTAGAACAAGCATCATATTTTGATTGTTCAACCACAGATTCAGTCACAATGACAAAGGTTACCCAGGTACCAGCACCCCACCCTCAGCTGCAGCCCAGGACTAATTAAACGCTACCCTGGCAACGATCAAGTATCCCCAAACGTCATACCCCGGAGCTCGCCCCTTCTGTTCTCTGGGCCGCGCTCTGAGGGCAATTTCTATTGCCTGGGAAGGCAGATTTCCTTGATCCTAGAGAAATGTGAGAAAGTAAGAAGTGTTCCCGGGACGCACGCAGGGCCTGGAGGTATTAACACAGAAATGATGTTATTTAATAAACTCTTCCAGCCCAGGTTAAAGAATAGCCTACAGTGAGGACTGGGGCAGCGAGTGCCTCTGGAGAATATAACAAGAGAGTCTGCCCATGACTTGAAAGGGAAAGTGTGTAATTAAGAATGAGCGCTGCAAACCTAGGCCATGGTTTATTGAACGTGGCTTCTCTCTGCAGCGGTGCTGCACCTCATTTCAAAGACTCAAATTGAAGTTGCCTCTACAAATGGCCTTGCTGTGTTCCTGAGGGGTTAAAATAAAATATGGATATTCCAAGGACTGTCTTTGTTGTCAGAGAGGAAACGCCTCTAAACCTGTTCTTTACCGTTAAGCTGGCCCTTTCTTTCTTAATAAAACAGGTTTTCAATGGAAGATATGAGTAAACAAGCCACTGCTGGGCCATTTGGATCAAATTCCGATTCCTCCTCCTTGGCACCTCACGTGGGTAGTGTGAGAAGGGAGCAGCTACTCCCCCAAGGAAGCCACACATGTCAGTGCACGGGCCCCCAGGGACGCCGCTTCACACACTGTAAATTCTTTGGGGTTCCTGAGATGTCAATCAGTGAAACGTCACATTTGGAGATGTTAACCTGATTGCAATAAAATTAAACACAGAATAATTCTGCAGCCCAGGCACACAATGCTCTCTGAGTGCCAAGCTCCTTAGCCATTTTGAGCAGTTGTCCCCTGTGCCTTTTTAAAACTTGCCCCTGGATGTTTGGATTTATGCAAGGCCATGGAGACAAATGTGAAAATGCTTAATGGAATTCCTTTCCTTTTTAATGGAACTCGATGTCTGCTTACAGATGATGTAGCCATCCTTCTTTTACCCAGAATTCCCAACAGTTTCTGGGCTCACATACTAAGAGTTTTTCGTGGTGCAGTTCAATAGGAAGTGGTGTTCTGTGTGGAGCCTCAGGGACCCCACAAGATGCTCAAGCACCTTGTAATTAGTTCAGCATTATGTGCGTGTGCATGCATGAGAGAGAAAGAATACCTTACGATATTCTATTCTAATCCATTGGAAAGGGACAATCTTGTCATATTATATGGTATATCTTGTTAGAAGGTGCCCTCTTATCAGCCATTAAATGGTCACCCTGCTGCAGCAAGGCACAGTACCAGTTCCTGGCTCGGCAGGCCGTAAGAAGATGTGTAAGTAGATCCTGGCCTAAGAGTTATTTACCATTGAGTGTGGAAATAAGATAACTGACAGAACAAGTCAGTCTACGACATGTGCCAAATGAGAATTTTGCAAGGAGTCCTATAAATTCTGTTTGCTTAGGCTATTTAAAAAAAAAAAAGTGTGCATACAAAGTACACACTAAAGTCGTATCTATGCTAATTGGGGCATAAATACAACAGATCCTAGGAGGTCGGATTCTTTTTGTGAACAGAGAATATTGAATCCAAACTGAATTAAAATAGTCCCTAGTTGGAACTACATTGTAAAATTAAGCCCTTTAATTTGATAATGAAAGATGGAATTGATATTTTAAGGATTCACCTGTCTGAAATCACATGAGGATAAAACTGGTGGACTGGATGTATAAGCTTAATTTCAAGATTGTCTTCGTCTTTGAGTGCTGGGAAGCTGGCAGTTGGAAGACTCTGAAGACAGCAGAGAGATCATGAAAGTGAAGGGTTTTAAGGAAATCATTATGAAATAATTGGTTCACTGCCCCGAGGTGAGAGCTGACACCCAATTCCGCATTTAGGTGTCAGAGGAGACACCGAGGGGGCATCAGTTGTGAGCTGCTCCCAGGACGCTTCCCTCTCCAGAGTCCTGACCTCATGCAGCAGCTATGGGCCACCCCTTCGACTATTGCGGCCCCCTGAGCTCCCTGCAAAGTTGCTGTCAGTCCTCTCCTTTTCTGTGAAATAAATGAATTAGACTAGATCGGGTCATCTTCAACTTTGTTCTGCCAGCCATTAGTTCTGTAAAACATTAATAGTTAGTGGAAAAGGATTTCTTGGTGAAATAAGTTTGGGAATTGTGATACACTCAATCTCATTTTTTGAGAAGGTGTAAAGTATACATCCATAAATTTGTTTAATTTTTTTAACCATACATTTTCCTAACCTATTTGACCAATGATGTCCATCAGCATTTTTCTCATGGGTCTAGATTTCTATAGAACACAATTTGGGAAAGGACGGATCAAATGATCACTGAGTCCCTTCTAGAATTTTTAATAAAATGGGTCATTGCTGAAATGTAGACAGGAATCTGTCCTACACTGGTTAGCTTAAAATGATTTTTAATCCAGGTTTTAGAATATCAGTGAAAGAACTTCATTTATAAAATCTGCCTGTCCCATCTATTAAGATTATTCATTTTAGGGAGAGATGCACAGCTTTATGACACTCGGGTTGATTTCCCAATTTGGGGATTCTTAGCCTTTGGTTTTTCTCATCTGTCTTTACTTTGCAGATAGACCAAACAGGACAAAACTTAATGGTGTTTGTACAATGCCAAACACCTGCATGGAAAGTATTTCATAAGTCAAACTCATGGGTGTTTCTCTTCACATTACCACATAGGAAATAGCTGCGTATTTTTTCCATTTAAATGAGAATTTCCACATTTTTGTTTGGTGTTGCATTAAGCTTCAGATTAGCTTCTTATTCACAGATCTTTAGAAGGAGGCTAAAGGTTGAATCTCATGAGTTCTGGGGATTATGTGCAGGCTGAGTGTGTTCAAAGACCCAGGCACATCATTTGTCACAGGTAATTGAGAATGGCCTGCATTTTAATAAGCATGATCAACTGTGCATATCATGTCATTGTGAACCATCAATTAGCACAACATAATTTAACAAGTTAGCACATGCAAGATATGAACACCCTTGGGAAGGAAACAATGCTCAAATCAAATTATTACTGACAATGTACAACCTGCATCTAGGTAATCATTATCAGAAAGTCATAATCACCCAGAAGGAAAAGAGATTTTTATGGTAATGTGTCTTGTGATCGGCCATTGGTATCTAATTCCTTTAAGGTAACAATTTCAATTTGTTCCATCCCTAATGTGATCACATTTGGAAAAAAATGTTCAACTTGCTCATTCAAACCTAGGTGTGATATTATTAAGACTTATACAAAATTTTAGAATCCATTGACAGTAATTTCTTTTATACAAACACCTCAAATTTATCTAGAAATGACTTAGAATTCCTACACCAGATTTATACGAGCCCAATATATAAATTATTTATAGAAAATGTGAACTTGGCTCGGTGCCTGTGGCTCAATCGGCTAAGGCGCCAGCCACATACACCTAAGGTGGCGGGTTCGAATCCCTAGCCCAGGCCCACCAAACAACAATGATGGCTGCAACCAAAAAATGGCTGGGCGTTGTGGTGGGCTCCTGTGGTCCCAGCTACTTGGGAGGCTGAGGCAGGAGACTCACTTGAGCCCAGGAGTTGGAGGTTGCTGTAAGCTGTGATGTCATGGCACTCTACCCAGGGGGAGAGCTTGAGGCTCTGTCTCAAAAAAAAAAAAAAAAAAAAAGTGAACTTAGGAATCTATTATTTCTTCTTCCTCTGAAATAGAATGATATTTCAAAGAGTTTTTTTTTTTAAGAGCTATTATAACCCTTAAGCAAATGTTGGCATTTTACTGAAGCACAGGCCAAGAGAGACCGCTCATTCAAATGGAGAGCACTCTTTGCTACCTGCTTGGAACCCAAACTCAGAACAATCTAATTTAATCTTCCTCCTTGGATGATTCAGGAGAAAAGTCTTCTTCCTGTGCCTCAGGGCCCTCGTTATGAACTACACCAGTAATTACACTGTCTTGAGGATGTGCTGATCATTAGCAATTTTTTTTTTTTAAGACACTCTGTTATCTTTGGTAGAGTGCAAGGGCCTCATAGCTCACAGCAACTTCAACTTCTTGTGCTTAAGTGATCCTCTTACCTCAGCCTCCCACATAGCTGGGAGTACAAGAGCCTGCCAAGACTCCCAGATAACTTTTAGAGACTTGGTCTTGCTTTTGCTCAGGCTTGTCTTGAACTCCTGAGTTCAATGGATCCACCCGCCTTGGCCTCCCAGAGTGCTAGGATTACAGGAGTGAGCCACTGCTTGAGGCCTGGATCATTAGTAAATTCTTACTACTGAAACATTAGTGAGCAAACCATTTATACTGAGGTGGCCATTTGGCTACCTCAACACTAACATGATTGTGCTTCAGTATAGAATAGTGGATATTCCTGGGTGTCTGAGAAAATGTCATTGGCTCTATTGCAAAAGCACTCAAAACTGCTATAGAGGAAAAAAGGAAGCTGGAAAAAAAAGACCATGGTGATCTTTTAACTTGAAAAAAACTTCAGCGTTAGAAAAGTAGGTACAGGCCCTCTGCATTTGGGTTGTTCTGATGTACAGACAATGGGCGCGCCCACTCCTAAGTCCTGGCCATTTTTCCTTTCTACTTTCTATGTCTCTTGCATAAAGAGAGAAAACATAATTTTTAAATAGATAATTATCTTCTCTTTTGTACCATCTTCCTTCGAATAAGCTACTGAACACAAAAATCCCACAAAGAGGTAAAAGAAATGTAGTGAGATTATTTTAAAGGCTTCATCACCTGGGCTATAAGAGTGTCCAGATTTCCTTAGTGCCTCAGAATAGACAGGTTGTTAATATGGCTGTGTTATTTACATGTACATATGTATTTGTTCATATGGGGAGCTTTGCTTTTATGTTATTTCAAAAACATCTTTCCCTTTTGAAGCAGCATTAGAAGATCCAAGTAAAGAACTGTTGATAAATAAGTGACATTTTATATTGTTTTTACGTTCTTTCCTTCCATTGTTTTCTCATCTTTGTCATTCATGCATTTTTCCTACTCCACTGTCAACTATTTTCCTCCTATTTTTCTTCTCTCCTTTTCCTTTTTTTTTTTTTCTTTGAAACAGAGTCTCACTTTGTTACCTTGGGTATAGTGCTGTGGCATCCTAGCAACCTCAAACTCTTGGGCTCAAGTGATCTTCTTGTCTCAGCCTCCCAAGGAGTTGGGACTATAAGCACCCATCACAACCCCTGGCTGGTTTTTCTATTTTTAGTAGAGATGGGGTCTCTTGCTCAGGCTGGTCTTGAACTCATGAACTAAAGCACTTTGCCCTTCTCAGCTTCCCCGAGTGCTAGGATTATAGGCGTGAGCCACTCCACCCACCCTCCTTCTCCTTTTTCAAGTGTGCCCTTCCCACCCCTCTCCCTCTGTTCTACAAATATTGTTGGTTTGGGTTTATTAAAACATCTAACATGAGATCAGTGTTTACTTTTTAAAGAAGCATTACATTATGTATTAGTTACACATATTATACTGTGTCATATTTTTGTTTTATTGTTTTATACATAGAACAGAGACTATTTGGAGCCTTTGGAATAATATTCCAGCTTATAAATATAAATGAAATAATTTGGTAAATTAACTCACTCCAGGGGTTATCTAGAAATATGATTCCATCATCAGATAGAAATTTTTATTGCTGGAATCTTTTAGGCAGCACATAGATTTTCTATGCTTGGAAGCACACTCATCACAAATTTGAAGCTAGTTGCCAAAAATAATTTGTAAAAAGTTCCAACTTACGATTTAAAAAAAGAAGAGAAATAAAAGCCCAAATAAACAAAAACATACTTCAAATGAGCAAAATGGAAACCAAAAGGCTTAAGGGGCCAATTATTTAATCTTTCAGGATTCTAACTTTTCAGAAATGGCTTTTTCCCAGTTGCAATCTTAAGAAAAAAAGAACATAATTCTCTCTCTCTCTTTTTTTTTTTTTTTTGATTAATATAAGGGTACAAATGGGCTTAGGTTACATTGTTTGCGTTTGTAGGGCACAATTATCTTTTTTTTTTTTTTTTGCAGTTTTTGGCCGGGGCTGGGTTTGAACCCTCCACCTCCAGTATATGGGGCCGGCGCCCTACTCCTTTGAGCCACAGGCACCACCCGACACAATTATCTTTTAACCATAGAAATAAGGAAGTCATAGCCTAATGCCCCTTCATAAAGAGCCTTAGAATAATGCCAGACATAGGGGCTTGGTACACATATGACAAGGAATGATTAGATGTCCCGGGCTTAAGAAACTATAATTAGCTCTTAGGTTTGAAAAATATGCTGTATGAGAAATTTCACAATTTATAGTGATTATTTGTACTGCAAGGATTTGTTCCTCACGAATTTCCTGTAACATTAAGGTGTGGTAAAATATTTATTTACAAACTGTCAGTTACTTTCAGAGACTTGGCAACCTTGAAGCTCTGGTAACAGCCACAGTCTTGATGAAATGGACGGAGTGCTAAGGGGGTGGGGTTGGAGCAGAAAATCTGAGCTCTAATCTCCGTTCTACTGTTAAGTAGATTTGTGCTATCAGACAATTTACTTAGCATGTCTTTTTCTTTTCTTAATCAGGCTCAGGTGAGATTCTAACCCGCTAGTTACCTGTGGTCTGCAGGGCCAGCACTCTAACCACTGAGTTACGGCACCCAGCTTCCTTAGCATTTCTGAACTTAAGTTTTATTATCTGTAAGGTCCCATTTATATTTAATGTATTGTGATGTAAGTGAACAAATATTCGAATATTCAGAGTATTCAAATATTTTTTAAAAGTGGCTTTCATGTGAAGTTGATAAGCACAGCCAACGTGTAAGGCCAAGATGTGTTGCTTGTGTAAAAGTTCTCTTGAATTCTTAGGGTGCAATAACTTGCTTGGCTGAATAGTGAATGAAACCCTGTACACTCAGTTTATTCATTCCACACAAAAAATATGTTGTTTGTCTAATGGGATCTTGTGTCAAATACTGCGGTTAATAACAAGAAGCAAAATAAGTAAATAAAGACCCAGTCCATCCGCAGTCTCCCATGGAGATCTCAGTCAGGGTGAGGAGACAGACGTTAATCACATGGTCACACAAATGTGGAAAACAGAGTGTGGAGTAGGAGGGAAGAGACTAAAGTGCTATCTAACTTTGTAAAAGAGGTAACTGACTGGTAAAGGAGGAAATGAGAAGATCCTAGGGCTGAGATTCTGAAGGTTTTTTATTTTTTTAAGACATTGGTCACCGTGTTTATGTTTGCCTTTAACACAATGTTAGCAATTCAGCCTAGTTTTACAGGTGCAAAAGTCTATGGATTTATCCTAGAGCTCATACGATCAATGTAAGGTTATAATAGTCCTTTCATAGGAAATAGGAACAAATAAATATTGGGAACTATTTTTTTTTTTTTTTGAGACAGAGTCTCACTATGTTGCCTTCGGTAGATAGTGCCGTGGCATCACAGCTCACAGCAACCTCAAACTCTTGGGTTTAAGCCATTCTCTTGCCTCAGCCTCCCAAGTAGCTGGGACTACAGGTGCCCGCCACAACGCCTGGCTATTTTTTTGTTGTAGTTGTCATTGTCATTTAGCTGGCTCGGGCTGGGTTTGAACTCACCAGCCTTAGTGCATGTGGCTGGCACTCTAAGGAGCAATTATTTTAAAATCTTTCTATAAAGATACTCTTGCAAAGATTCCACTATTCTGCTCTGACTCAAGAATCAAGTAAAAGAGAACTAGATTAACCTCTTAAAATCATGGGATTACTATTATGAAACTAATTTATAGTGTTCATATGAAAGATACAACCTAATTATAGCCTAAGAATATGGGGAGGGGGAGGGAAGGGGAGGAGGATGGATGAGTGGAGGGAGGATGATTGGAGGGATCACCTCTGTGGTTTATCTTACAAGGGTACAAGTGAATCTTTCTGAAAGTAGAATATAAACGTCTTAACACAATAACTAGGAAAATGACATAAAGGCTATGTTAACCAATTTGATGAAAATAATTCAAATTCTATATGAAAACACCACACTGTACCCCATGATTACATTAATGTACACAGCTATCATTTAATAAAAAGAGAGAGAGAGAGAAAAGCAATAAAAAAAAATCATGGAATTAATTACAAGTTTGCTGGGCTCCACAAATCTTGACGATAAGTGGGGAAAGAAAGCAACCAAAATTTCTAGAGATCAGAATGTAAGGGTTTGGGCTGTAACTAGTTGCTGAGTCCTTGTAGAATCAGACCTACGTCTGGGGTGCTTAGAAGTTTACCCACTGTCTTCCTCCTGGTCTTTCCTCTGCTTGCTTATTGAATGCTCACCTGGTAATTTTGAGGCTCTGTTACGCCAGTCATCTCTCATTACTGTTTGCTTTTTCAGGCCAACAGTATATAGCTTTCGTGTATCACATGTCTGATTATTTCTCATTCATCATTTACTTTCCGATTCAAAGGTCTACTTCTGTCCCTTGTTGACTGGTGTCTCTTGGTCCTATTTGATAGTATCTACAATCTCAACTTTGGCTTTTAAAAATACTTTTTCTACCACCTGGAGGATATTATGGAAGCAAATAACTTATGTATTATTTGGAACCAATGCCCCTTATTGGGGAAATCAAGAAAACTTGATTTCATTGTTAAATCCACTATAGAACAGATTTTCTTGTTCTATGTAGTATTTTAATTGAGGGTATTTATAAATTAGTTGCAAAGTAACTTTCTCAGTAGGATTTGCTCACATGTTGGCTGATCTTCTGAATCTATCTGACATTAAAATACATTGTAAAGAAATGTCAAGCTACAAGTATTTTATTATTTTTTTCCTGAAATTCTCTGAACCCCTTCTGTCTATAGACCTTTTTCAGGTAGCAAAATTCTTTTGCATATATCATTTTCATTGTTTCTCTTCCTGTTGTCGAGATTTCAACCTTAAGAATATGTATGGACCGGCCCAGGGGCTCATGCCTGTAATCCTAGCACTCTGGGAGCTGGAGGTGGGTGGATTGCCTGAGCTCACAAGTTTGAGACCAGCCTGAGCAAGAGTGAGACCCTATGTCTTCTAAAAATAGAAAAACTAGCCAGGCTTTGTGGCAGGTGCCCATAGGCCCAACTACTGGGGAGGCTGAGACAAGAGGGTTGCTTAAGCCCGAGAGTTTAAGGTTGCTTGAGCTATGATGCCATAATATTCTATGCAGGGCAACAGAGTCAGGCTCTGTCTCGAAAAAAAAAAAAGAATATATATATGATTCTTAGAATGGAACTTGCTCTTAAATCTCATCCTCTGTCTCATCTACTTTTTGATCTCCTGTCTGCTCCAGGACAACATCTCACCTGTGCCTGGTACATCACTTCATTCAGTATCTACAGGATATGTTCTGTTCTGTTCTTTACTGTCTCAGACACAGATTTAAATTCTATGACTGCATTTTGTATTTCCTTGAATCCTTTTGTTCACACCACTGGCTGCATCCTTTTAAATCTCTGCCTGTAATTCAGCCCCCTCTATTTTTATTGTTCTCTATCATTTTATAAAGACAATGTCTGCCATCTTTTGTAGACATCAAGAATCATTTTCTAAATTTTAGTTTTCTCCAATGGAAAGTTCTTTTTAGAGGTATGTTTTTCTGCCAGATCTCAAGGCCCTAATCATTTGTGTGCGTGTGTGTGCTACAGACACACAAACAGTTTGTTGAGAAGGACTCTCACTCTGTTACCCTGCATAGAGTGCCATGGCGTCATAGCTCATGCCTAAGCCTCCCAAGCAGCCGGGACTACAGATGTGCACCACGACAATTTCTCTCTTGCTTAGGCTGGTCTTGAACTCCTCAGCAAAACAATCTGCGCATGTCTGCCTCCCAGAGTGCTGGGACTACAGGTGTGAGCCACTGCACCCAGCCTGCAGAATGTTTTCAAGGCTCCATTTTTAGTTTTGTTTGTTTTCTCCTTCTTTAAGGGGTCTATTTTAGGCTTAGCATTTGCCAACTGAGAGTTGTAGGGACTCAGGGAGTCTCACTGCCCACTTGGGAATTGGCAGTTTCACCCTCTCCTGAAGTAGAACCTGAAGTCAGGTTCAAGTCCATGGACCCCCAGGCCCTCTTCTGGATTGGGGTGCTGACTACTGGGAAGAGATTGTCTGTCTTCCACTGTCAGAGCGTCTGCCTCCAATGGAGGATTGGACAGAATTGAAGTTCTTCTTTGTATGAATATGTGGCAAGTCTGAAAGACCAAGAGCCAGCATGCCTCCCTTCCCGGGTTCCTCCTGCCTCTGCGTCTACTTACAGATTCCTGTCCTGAGCTCAGGCTGTAAGGCAGCACAGCGCCCTCCTCCACCTGCCGCTCTCTTGGGTTCTGAAGATGATGTGCTGGAGGAGGGGTGGGGAGCCGTGGGCAGGGAGGTATCAGATACCCTGCAGCAAGCCTCTTTTTCTTGTTTTGCATCCTAAAGTTAAGGACAGATATTTGAGGAGTGAGTCAAAACCTTTCGAACCTTCACTGAGTCCAGCCAAATGGTTAAGGGTGGGGGTCCCAGGAGCTAGAGTGGCCAGGTTCAAATACAAGCTCCACCTCATGCTTACCTCCCTGTGCCTCAGTTTCCTCATCTGTGAACCTAGCTTATAGAGGATTTATGAAAATTCAGTGGCTGTAGGACATGTAAAATATGGAAACAGTGGCTGGAATGTATTAAGTGCTCTGTAACTTATTGTTCATAGATCTCCTGTTTTCTGAGATGGAGCATACATTCAAAAACGTATATTCCAATTCCCTTTGGTGCAGTTTGCCTTCATCCCAGAACCTCTGCCCACTGAGCACCTTTCAGCATTTAGTCATCTCTTTACACTAAATTACCAAAGTCGTTTTTTTCCTGGTTTTGCATATTATCGTGAATTTTTTCAAAAACTCATTAATTTGAATAGGATACATCAGGCTCTTCTGGCCTGCCGCTGTGCTAACCCGTTAGCCTTCCATTTAATGCTGATTCAAGGTAATTGTTAGGTGATAGAACCTTCATTTGTGAAAATCTGTAATGCTTATATTACTAGAAGATGGTACTGTTTTGGCACCCATGATATACTTCAAAATCACATTTTTCAGAGAGAATTATGTGTCATTTGTACAAAAAATTCTCTGGCATATTGGTTTCACAGGAAACAGCATACTATTCTTATTCTAAGTAATGTGTACATATATTATAAACCAATAGTTGTGTTTTTAAAAAAATTTTTTTCAGATAATAATGCTTTGAAGAAAGGAAGAAAATCTTTTTAAATGACTAATGTTTATCACCGGCCATTCAAGGAAATGAGTAAGAAATGTTAGCGCAGCAGGAAAAGCTGATTCATCTCGACTCAGTGTTCAAATCTGCAATACCACTTGCCACTGTATCTATAGTACTATTATAGGTAACTACACTGTTGTATAATATCTACAGTATTATTCAACAATAGTTCATTCAGGCTCATGATTTCTTTATAGCATTAGTATTGTCAGTTCTTCGTACTTAAAGTTCCCTAGAGCCAAATATTTCCATTTTTCTTTATCTAATCAGGACCTTTCCCATTCCAAACTTTATATGAATCATTCTGCTCCTGTTGGTGTTGTAGAAAATTCCTTCCTACAGCCAGGAAGAGTGCCAAATCCGTTCTTACTGTCACTATATGAACCATGTGAATTGCAGCTTTCTTTTTTAATGTTAGTTTTTACATGTTTGTGAGTCTTTCGTGTGTGTTTATGTTATCCTCTGTAACACCACAGTTTGATTTGATGAAGAAAAATGCAATTTTATTTAAATGATCACTTGGGGATATAGTTTGCCTCAGAAAATCAAGCCTGAATCCATGGCCAGTGAGGTCCTTTGATTTCTGGTCCTTTTGGTATTGTCACAGCAAGACTCCACCACTGCATTAGTGGGTCTGATTGTATTCCCAGAGGGCCCAGTGGGAAGGGCTTTCCTGCACCTTGTGGCCACCTCCCTTATCCTGCATAGTAAGCCCCGTAATTACAGCAGACATGACATTTGTCCCCAGCTTCGGTGGAATGATGTCATTGCATGTCAAACAGGGGATTAGCATGAAAGGAGAAGTCCGAATGACATTTTCATTAAGAAGAATTTGGTTTTGCTTCCTTTTGTGAACAGAAACTGTTGTCTTCATAGGAAAAATTTTCAAAAAGCAAAAAAAACCCCTTGAAAATGTAGAAGCAGACGTGCTGACTGCATGAATGGAAGTATACTCTGTAGCCTCTCTATCAATTAGTGAATGCGTCTGGGACACAAAGCATGCCTGGGAAATCTCTTTTTCTTACAAAAGCAGAATATCATTCTTCTCACAGCCCACAATGCCTGGGCCCTGCTGTAGAAAATGTCCCTGCAAAAGGAAGGCAAAGACAGGGCCGCTGCTGGGTAGGAGGGCAAGGCAGGCTGGGAGTCCCATCACACCTGGAATGTCTCCCGTTTCACGATGGCTTTGATGGAGTGGGTCTGGTCTCATTCCCTGCTCCTCAGGCTTATTTCCCTTCTGACAACCCAAAACAAATGACTGAGGCAAAAATCCCATCAATGGAGGTGGATTAAGCCAAAGTTGAAGGACACACAGCAGTGGGGAGGGGGGACACAAACCATAGACACTTCTAAGAAGACTGTTTTTCCAAGATAAGATTTGGGAACTCAGGTTTGTTTTTTTTTTAGAGGCAGAGCCTCAAGCTGTCTCCCTGGGTAGAGTGTTGTGGCATCACAGCTCACAGTAACCTCCAACTCCTGGGCTCAAGCAAGTCTCCTGCCTCCACCTCCCAAGTAGCTGGGACCACAGGCGCCCACCACAACGCCTGGCTGTTTTTTTGTTGCAGCCGTCATTGTTGTTTGGCGGGCCCGGGCTGGATTCGAACTCGCCACCTTAGGTGTATGTGGCTGGCGCCCTACCTACTTGAGCCACAGGCGCCGAGCCGGAACTCAGGTTTTTAAAGGGCATAGTTGATACAGAAAGAAAATAAGGAGGATAAGGAAGAGGGCGGTGGACAGTAAGACAAATGGTTACACTGTTATGAGGCCCAGGAAATCTCTATTTTACATAAGATTAGGCGAATGTTCGAAGAGAAAGCATCATTTATGTAGATGTCTCTGTAGATACTCCGTAGACGGGAGTATCTTTGATCTTGTCTGGTCTCTCTTCTGTACCTAGGAAGGTGAACTTGTAATCAACGTTATTATTATTTGCATGGGATTGAACAGATTTTAGTTTTAGGAGCTTGACTTACCCCGGAGACCCAAACTTATAATTTATATATCTTTGCTTATGGGAAGCCTGCAGAGAATTTTCTTATACATGATCTGTCTAGGCAGTTCTTGTCGGGCAGGCCTTTTACCGTCCTCTGGGGATCTGGCTAATGCACAATGTTAGTAACGGTCATTCATTTGGAAGGGAGGGTTGCATGACTCAGCCTTCGAGCTTGACCCTCTCTTATGCACAGGACTTGGGGAAGGTGTTCCTGAGATTTTAATTTTGCTTTATATTTCCCATATGGAAAAAATAAAATAAGGAGAGAGGTAGAAGCCTGATGTCACAGGTGCTTTGAGCCCAGATCTGAGTCCTCCAACAAAAATAAACATAGGAAGAAAATCATTGTCAGATTTGGGAAAGGGAAAGGGAGTGAGTCCTCCTTTCACACAGCCTAACAATAGCTCTGAGTCACAAAGCTGGCCTGGAATACCACCTCTGGCTTTTACTTAGCTGTGTGACTTGGGGCACCTTACTGAATTGCTCTGAGCTCACAGAGGAGTTAAGACGTTGTGGGCTTGGGCCTGGTACCTATCAGCTGTAGTTTTTTACCTCTAAAAATTACTTTCTTTCAGAAAACAGGCTAGTGTTCTGTGGTGCCCATATTTCTTTAGTAAAGGTGGTAGTTTCCACTTTACCTTTCTCTCTCCCATTTCTATTAGTGTTTTGTTTTTGTTTTTAAGACAGAGTCTCACTTTGTCCTTCTGGGTAGAGTGCTGTGGAGTCATAGCTCACAGCAAGTTCAAACTCTTGGGCTTAAGCAATTCTCTTGCCTCAGCCTCCCAACCTGGCACTGTAAGTGCCCACCACAATACCTGGCTATTTTTTTTAGAGATGATGGCTTGCTCTTGCTCAGGCTGGTCTCCAACTCCTGAGCTCAAGCAATTCACCTGCTTTGGCCTTCCAGAGAGCTAAGGTTACAGAAGTGAGCCACCATGCCTGTCCTCTTTTAGTGTTTTGCAGATATAAGTAAGAGAACTCTTTTTAGTCTCGATTCCTTCCCTACAGAGTAGACCCTAGGACAGTAGTTTTCAACCTTCCTGATGCCATGACTCTTTAATATGAGTCTTGAGTTCTTCTCATGTTGTGAAGCTTGGACTTCATGAAGTACCAACAAAAATAATTTTACGGTTGGGGTTCACCACCACATGAGAAACGGTATTAAAGGGTCATGGCATTAGGAAGGTTGAGAACCACTGCCCTAGGAGATATGAGAGTGAAGGTCACCTGGATAGATAGGTTTTGAAACATCCATCTTTCTGAATTTTTCCAAAGCACTGGAAGAAAAAAGTCCTCACTGATTCTTTGTGGGGGAGAGATTTATAAACTCTTATAATGTTTCTCAGTTCTCTATATTTGGACGCCAGAATTTTCTTAGCATCTAGTGTCTTTGGAACAGAGCTGTTCTGTGAAGAAGGATTAATTTGGTCTAAATCAGGCCCTGTCACTAGGTGATAATTTTCCATCCAGTTTGCCCTGGGATTTTTTAATTTTCCTTCTTGTTTTGCCTTAAAAGGCAGCCAGTGAGCTATTTCTTTTTCTTCATCTGACTTTTCAGGTCCAATTACCTAGTTGATTCTTGACTCTAAAAGAATGGTACTTTATAAATAGGATTCTGAATTACACTGATTTGAGGTGTAGGACAACTGGATTTGACCAAAAGTCTTCAGTTCCTAATCTTCAATGTCAGTATGTTTGGCCCCCTGGTCAGCTAGAAAGTCTGGAGCTGCCAAGTTCTTGTCTGAGTGTTTTAGAAAGGACTACACTGTCAGAGTCACCTGTCCTGTTGCACTTAGGTGGCATGAGGGGAAGGGGGAGGCACTGCCATGTGCTAAGCACCTGTTTATAGTGCCAGTTACTGTATTAAATGCAGCTTGGATATGTGCTGTCTCCTGAGTTCTCTTGAATTTATAAATACTGATTGCCTCCACTCCCACCCCCAGCACTCCTTGAATTATCTCAAATACAGGACAGCTGTCTTACCACACATCACCTGATGTAAATGTAATCCAAAGAAAGGACATTGAAAATAGGATAATCAACCTGACTTTCGAATCTAAAATTGCTGTCTGGAGATAGCCAAATCCCCTCTCCCAAGTGGTTAAAAGAGAGTTGGGTTATCTTCCTCACCTCAATGGTGTCCTTTCCGGGCTCTCAGCATGGCACTGTCACCTAAACCTTGTCCTCATCTGTGGGTTTAGTTCTCTGGGATAACTTAAAATCTGCCTCTTTGTCCCCTAAGACCTCATAGCCTAGAACAGTGATTTTCAACCAATGTGTCATGCATACTGATATGTCGTGGGAGGTGTGCCCTGAAAAATTTTAAAGATCATTAATTAAATTGTTTTCAAAAGAAGTTCAAAGCACAGTAAGCGTATTCTTTTCTTAGCTCTTTTTTTATTAATGTAATTTAAGTGTGTCATGGAAGTTTAACTATAGGTTCAAGTTTGCCATGAGATAAAAAAGGTTGAAAACACTAGACCAGATGGTAGAAAAAGGGAGACATTCTCAGTTGCTTTTCCTAATCACTATATTTCTACCTCCTGTCAAATTCTGCCCCAAATCAGCCTAGCCTAATAATTTTGTTCCTTTACTCCCTTGTTTGCCAACCACTCTCTCCCCCTCCAATTAGTGTGTCTTTGAATGATTTTGCATCCTTCCCTAGTTATAAACTACAAACCTATAAATTTTGACTACTAAGCCCAAATCAAATGATAGGGAAAATCTTGTCTAGACATTGCTAAAACGAGTGCTTAAATAATGTGTGACTTTCTTTGGCAAGGACAATATTAAAATTTATTTTATTTTACTAATTTTATTATTAAACATTTACGAACCTGCTTTTGAGTGTTTTACATTTGGTCATTTTCAGTTGTAGAAGGGGTCAGATTTCTGCATGGTCTTCCACCCACTGGACCAAGGGCCCTTCCCTGTTACTGAAGGCTGTGTGGTTGGTGCACCGAATTGGCTAGCTTATCGGGGTCATTTGCATTTTCATTTATATCAGAACTCTTCAGAGGGTGAGTCATAATTCACAATTCCAAAAGGTCTGTTCAGTTCATTGATAAGCATGGCTTGTTGCAAAGCAGCAATTCCCATTTTTATCTTCCTAGGATATCACATCATTTGGTGATAGAACTTGTAGCTTGGCTATGACTTCTGTGTGTATGAGTAAAATCAGTAACCTATTGGCCTTATTTCCGTAGTTAATTAATCATTGATAGCTTAAGTTGATAGCTTAAGTTTTTGCAGAGCCTTTGAGTGTATTGTTTTTCCTAGATCAGACTATGAGGCATGATAGGCTATGTGTAACTGTTGTTATGTAATTATTTCTCTGTAGTTATTATTTCATGTAAACCACAAATTAAATCTTATGAGCTTTAACTGATGAGACCCATCTTCATCCAGAATTAAATGACAACCTCTGCCCTTAATTTTATTTGGCTGAATCAAGCAAGTATTGATTTTAAATGGTTGGTGCAGGTCTGATGCTCTCTGACTTGAAGATGTCTCTTTCAAAATGTCTTCCATGTAAATAAATATAAGGGTACTTCTCCCTCTTTATCTGCTTGTTAAATTTGGGTTTTCAATTATTATGATTCCTTAAAACCAGGCACATATGCCCATGTCCAAAATTAGCACCAGAAATGGCTTTGAGATGATTCAGAACTAAATTTTGCTTTCTTTTAATAATGTCTAATCTGAGTCAAAGCTTTTCCCCCCATTTAAGTGGAGAAGTAAAAACATTTAAATGTGAACAAAGATTCTTAGTCATAGGATCCACATTTATGAAATGTCATAAACACCTCCAATCAGCCATTCATCTTTTGTTTCTGATGTTTTAAAATAATTAGCATAGAAAAAATATTAATATGCATCCTACCTTGAAAACATGAAGAATTACCAAGTATTCTGGTTTTTTACCAGCAGGTGGCATCACTTATTGCTATACTGGTGGCAATGTAAATACCAGTACATCTCATTACTTTAAATTGTTATGTACTTGAAAGTGATTCCCAAAGTATTTGCCCCAAACACAATGGTTATCCTCAATATATAAAGAGCTCTTACAAATTAATAAGTACAACCCTAACATTTCAGTAGAAAAATGGATGTAAGATACAAACATTCAATTTAAGTACACATGAAACATAGACAGAGAAGGAGAAGTGCACACAGCTCCCCCAAAATGACCAATAAATGTATGAAAATGTTTAACTTCTCTCAGTTAAGAAATACAAATGAACATAAGAAGATACAAATTTTTATCTATATGTTGCAAGGCTGTAAAGAATGATGCTACTGATCATTGGCAAAGAGGACAAGATAGGCACCTTTGTATTCTTCTATTTAGATATAAGCAACCTTTCTGGAAGAGAATTTTTAAATATACATCCAGAGTCTTAAAAGTACAGATTACACACTTTGATCAGTAATTCCCTACCAGAATATTTCTATATTCTATAGAAATAAACAGAGATACCCTATCAATATATACAACTAATATATACCCATAATAATTAAAATAAAAATAAAAAAAACTAAACAGAGATATGCACAAATTATGTTAAGAAAATGCTTGCCATCCATTATTTATCTAAGTGAAAAACTGGAAAGAAACCAAAGTTCTTAACAATAATTAATGATATAGTTAATAATGATTAATCAACAGGATGTAATATTCAGCCTAAATTTTAAATCATATATTTGAAGAATGTTGACTAATGTATAATGTTGAATGAAAAGGGTAGAGTTCATGAAGGTATTTTTCAGTGTGGTAACAATTTAGTACTAATAGAATTTTTGTATTTTCATAGACTGAATACACCTAAATTTTAATATGGGTTATCCCTGAATAGAAGGTGAACAGGTTATTTTATTTGATCTTTTTCTGTGGTTTTTACATTTTATTCTTGTTTTATTTTACAGTCAAGGAAAAGGACAAGCATTTTCAAAAATGGTAAGCCTCACGTTTGAGGCATGAATCACTATCACTTTTGTATTTCTCATGGAAATGAGATTCAATAGTAAGTTATAAGTCTAAAGAAAATAAGAGCTCTGTTGAGTCAGGGGTTGGAAAGCTCTTAGGAATACTAACCTCAGAAACCTCAAACTAGTATGTAGTGGAATAACAACATGGCATGAAAAGCCATGGATGTCAGTCTGAATTAAGGAGGTTAGAGGAGATATTTTAAATGGTCGTAAGAGTGAAACACTGACTAACCCATGATCTCCAGCTCTGGTAACCTCTAGGGCAGTGGCTCTCAACCTTTCTAATGCAGCGGCCCTTTAATACAGTTCCTGTGGGTTGTGACCCACAGGTTGAGAACCGCTGCTCTGGGGTCAGTGTGTGCCCTCCCATGCGTCTGCATCAAAGTGCATCGTACTGGGGCTGAGACTTGGAAGCCTGGCTTCTCATTCTGGCTGTTCTGAAAATACATTTTGTACTTAACCTTGGGCAAGTCACCAAACTCTGAATTCTGAGTTTTCTTCCAGCGCTGAATGGCTATTCTATTTTGGAATTTGGCATTCTGATGCAGTTTCTGGCCACGTGTGGTGAGATTTGAGTCTCCAGGGGTATCTGGCCAATGCTGGGCAGACTGAGGCTCCTTTGGGGTCACACCCTTGAGTCAAGTACGTCTGCAGTTGTCCAGGTCCTCAGTCATTGTTGAGTAATAAACTACCATGACATAAATCCCTGGAAGGGACCACAATTGAAGATAAGGAAGACCACAGTTTCATTCTCTCTCAGAGATCACAAAATGAAAGCAGAGATGCGTCACAGAGTATTAACAAACCTAAGACATACGTGAACAATGGTTTTTTCCTTATGTAAAAATTTAAGTTTGTAATTATCATCAGGCTAATTTTCATCTCATCAATTGTAAAGATGGTTTTAAAGTTGAGACTTTAGAGGCAGCAGATCTTTATCTGGTATACCTGGTAGATAAGAAGGACCCAGTTTAGGAGATTTTATGTTTTAACATTAAAGACGAATTTAAATACTCAGAGAGGTATTATATAGGAATATTTTGTAAACTTCTTTTACCTTAAGCACAGAATGGAAAATATATGGTAACCCATGCATGCATGTAAACATGAAATAAAAGTTTAACAAAATAATTACCTATCCTTACTATTTGCAGTGCACTATGACATTTTCCAATCTATTTTATTCTGTACTATTAAAAGTACTGCTTTTGACCCACTAATTTGATTTCATGCCACACTAAAGCATTTTGCACACCTCATTCTGAAGAACACTGGTAGAGAGAGCTTTTTGAAGACATATCCAGATTGGAGAGAAAAACTACTACATAATCTGAGAACTATATTTAGTAGATCACTCACAATCTTTGCAGAGAAATGGGACAGGGAAAAAGATCCTTTATTAAGCTCATGGAGACAGAAAAATGGACGATATTAACATGGGAGGAACGTGTGAGAAGAGGGTATTTTCATGTAAGAAGAATGCATCTGAAAAGAGGTGAAATTGTGATCATGGAAGCAATCATACACGCGTTAAACCCTTCCAAATGAATGAAGTTTAGACGACATGGAAAAAATTAAAAGGCCAAGATCTAAGTTTTGCTTCTAGGGTCTGTCTTGGACTTTTCCCTTTCTCTCTTCATCCCCATCTCAGTGTATGAGTCCTGTGAATGAAAGGATGACCACACCATAAAAAAGCTGCAGACACTAACTCTTTTGGGGGGCAGGGGGTTGCCAGGGGTGTGCCCTGTCCACTCCTTACAAAGGCGTCTGGACCACTCAGTGTCTGGGGATGCGCAGCAGCCTCCCATGTTCAGACAACTTCACCTGCTTTTTTCTGGTGTCTGCTGGAGCATCAGCAAGGCCGGTGTAGGATGCAGCTCCCTGTGCCCAGAGTTTGACTCCCACATTGGGCCATTTGGCCTCCTCGAGGTCCGTTTCTGCCCTCCAGCTTCTTTCTCTGTTTCCTCCCATTTATTTCTTCTTTCTTCCTCTCCCTTCTGCCTTTGCCCTGCGGGACCATTGGTGCCAAGACACCCCTGTGAGCATGGCTGGTGGGGCTGAACAGAGGTCACTCGGGGCTCCAGGATTTATCTGGCTGGAGATCCTTAAACAGTATTTCATAGCTGCATGTCTTTAATTTCTTTTGCAGGCGTTTAATGGCCTCTGATGCCCTATTACAAACAGATGAAAACACCTGAACTCAGGGACTTTGTGCTGGGCATACAGTCAGACAGGCCCTGTTTCCGGGTGGAATGAGTCTCTTGAAATCATGAAAGCATTGCTCAGGGACCAGTAGCCAGAGAGTGACCTTTCTCATTCATGTTGGCCTGGGGCTTCCTGTGTGAGCCAACCTCTCAGTCCCCCCGAGGCGTGACTCAGAAAGCTGGACCATGCCCTCGAACAACTTTCTCCTTTAAGCTCAAGAAACAGCATAGAATCAGTCGGTTTGGAAGCTCCTTATATGGAGAGGTTCTGAGACTATTTTATGTTTGGTTTGTAAGAGGATCATGGTTTAAAAAAATAAAGGGACGGGAAAGAAAAGCTGAAGGCAATGATATCATGTTACTAAGAGGCTTGGGTAAAAAAGAAAGAGAAAATACTCCTTCCAACCATTTCTGCCCTAGTTCTGGATTAGAGTGGGGATGATGGCAAATCCATCGGCTCTGGCTGGCCTTCCCTGAGCCTTGGACCAAGGCACCCTTGCTGATGAGACACTGTCTGTCTGTTTCTCAGCACTGCAGAGAGGCCTGCCACGTGTTTCTCCAAATGGGTGGTTTTTATTATTTCTGGAAGCAGCCCCCAGCCCTAAATCCTAAAATGTTGACGGGGCAAAAGCAAAAGAGACCTGTGGAACCCTCCTCAGCAACGGTTTGGCGACCTTCCCCACCTTGGCAGGGTGCCCGGCGTCAGGACTGGGCTCCCTTCCTGTGCTCACCCTGTGACCCTCAGTCCTCCTTCCTCCCTCAAGGTATCTGGGGGTGCAGGGAGAGTTGGAGCTCTTTCAAAGCCAGAGGGAATGGGAGTGATTTAAAGTCCCTCTGGGGATGGAGGTCTGGGCGGCTGGGCAATGTGTGGACAGGCTTGTACTGTGATCTGCTCGCCTGTGGGGTGGGCCTCTGCTTCCCTGGCCAAAACCCTTTCCTTAGGCAGGGAGGAGGAGCAGGCAGCCTGCAAAATTCCATCAAGGTTTCCAGGAAAGGGGTGGGGAAACCATACCTGGGCATTTCTAAGCCCAGAGAAATAATTATGTGGAAACAAGCAAAACAATTAAAAAGGTAATTTGAAAAGTGTTTACATAAAGTTATACACTTCTCATTTTCAAAAACGATTTCAGGAAACTTCAGGCTGCATAAGGAGACATGAAATTAAAGAAAAAAGGGATTTCTAAGAGGGAAAAAATGCTCTCCAAGTGGAACAAGAGAAATTCTCTACACAAGTTTCAGTGAGAAAACAAAAGTAAATTGACTTTAGCACCTGGGTGCAGAGACAAAGAATTGAAGAGTAAAGCAGAATGGCTTTGAGTCATTTTCATATGGGCTGTAGTCTGTAGTTAAACATTTCCATCTATGCTTTTTATCAATAGATGGGGGATTAGGCATAGAGTTTTTAAGTGACTTAAAGTCAAGATAGAATTATTTCAAGTTCAAGTTCAGAGTTCATCCTCCAGGACTAAGATTTTCTGATTGTTGTTTAAAATTCGTGGTGAGAAGTGTGATTGTCTGGGTGTTGATATGTTAGAGTTCTAATAAAGGACCGTTGTGATCATAAATTTGTGTGTGTGTGTGTGTGTTTGTGTACAGTTGCTATGAAAAGGCACAAATGTCAAGTTAAATGTAGAAAAACCTTTACACATATGGTAGTAAGCTGTGTGGTTTGATCAGGATTCCCAGAAAAGAAAATGTGAAATGTTAGTCCTGAGAATTTAGTAACAATAGTATACGCTGCCATGTTTAGATGCCAAATATAAAAGAGAATATTTAGTGCAATCCATGTGGCAAACAAATACATTTCCTTTTTAGGGCTGTGGGGTGAGGCAGTACAGTGAGGCCTTGTTTGAATATCCCGAATAGAATAAACCAACTTCAGTTTCTCATTATGAACATCATCCACAGTTGAATTATGTCTCTGTGTCCACAGAGTCTTCTTAGCGAGGTCCTGTTGGTTTGCCAGCAGACAAAATGGTCCCAGCTCTGGTTTTTTAATTCATATGTCTTTAAAAAAAAAAAAAACACGTCCTCCCTTGCCATCACACTGAGGGTAGTTTTTTCTAAATTACCTTCCATATACTTATTCCTAAGTACCCTTCTGTATTTGTTTCCTGGGGCTTCCATAATGAAGTGT
The DNA here is from genome assembly GCA_963574575.1 of Galagoides demidoff. NCBI lineage: Eukaryota > Metazoa > Chordata > Mammalia > Primates > Galagidae > Galagoides > Galagoides demidoff. Next base: position 64,036 of record CAUYQV010159692.1, on the reverse strand, counting down.
CACAACCTGGCTGGCTTAACACAACAGAAATTTATTCTCCCATGGTTCTGGAGGCTGGAAGTCCAAAATCAAGGTGTAGGCAAGGCTGGTTCCTTCTGGGGCTCTGAGGGAGAACCTCTTCTATGTCCTTCTCCTAGCTGTGGTGGCTGGAGGCAATCCTTGGTGCTCCTGCCTCACACTGACACCTGCCTTCCCTGTCCCTGGGCGTGTTCTGCCTGTGTGTCTCTGCTTTCTTAAAGGGATGACAGTGATTGAAATAGGGCCCACCCTCATATGATCTGACCTCATCTATAAAGATACTGTTTCCAAATGAGGCCACATTCTGAGATTCCAGGTGGACATGAATTTTGGGGGAGCACCATCCAATCCAGGATACCTTCCATTCACAAAACCAGTAACTAAGCTCATTAGACCTCCTATCTAAAGAAGAAGAAGAGCGAGAAAGAGACTTGCTTCTGCGAGGTAAGCCCTGCCGAGTCTTCCTGGCTTCTGGACCTTGAGCTTCATGCTCTGACGTGGTATCTACTCTGCCTGCTCAGAGGCTCTCTTTTAACCCCCACTTCTTAAAAACTAGATTCTAAGCTGATTTTCTTGTAGTTGAGGCTGCTGGGTAAAGAACTTCCTGACACATGAAGTGTTAGCTTGGGTCTTTCAGACAGAGATTTTTAGGAAATCTAAAAAGCACGTGGTGCTTCTGAGAGGCGGCCTAGTCATAACCAGGAAGGCAGGAGAAGAGGCCGTGTGGGAGAGGTACTAGAATAATTACCTTCTTACCACTGAAACACAGATCCCTCTTTGCTCTTGGCCATCTGAGTTGCAGGAGACTGTTGCTGCTTGTGTGCGATTCTCAAGGGCCCCGTCCCTGCCTATCTCTGGTGCTGCCTGTGAATTATACTCTGTTTTGGTGAAAATCACACTCTGTACAGCTGCGAGGGGCCCTGTTTGGGACAAATTTCCTTCTCAGTCCAGTTTATTAATACTTTTAAGAACTGCCTTTGTGTAGCTTTGCACCCTAGATTGTGGAAGGAGAGGACACTGGCCTCTAAAGAAAGCGATAGAAACTCCAGTGGAAAATATTCACCAGCGCGGCACGAAATGATAGAAAGATCCTCTTGGGAATTTGGGATGGCTTGCGTCAACTTTTTTATTGCTCTGCTGAAAGAAAAAGCTGAACCTCAGAGGAACACAAAGAAAGGGAATGATATTAAACATAGAATGATTTTTAATCTTTGGCAGCAGCCCACATGCTGTAAAAAAAAATTCTGTTCCCATTGTCATGCACCTGTCATTACTCTGAATGTGTTCTTTTTCTCTCTTGATGGATGGTGGTCTTAAAAGCTTGCTGTTTTTCATTAGCAAAGTGAAATGGGGTGCCAGTGCTAGTGCTTTGTCATTCTGGTGGAGTATAATGCATGAATCAGTGTAATTATTCAGTGTTTGCATAATCAGCAAGATTTTGAAGGGGAATGTTGCACAACTCAGAAGTGGCCTAATTTCACCTGACAATATTCCATTCAGACTCCAAGCATCTCCTCTGAGAAGCAGTGAAGTGTTGGTGGATTTCCTTAAGGACCAAGGCAATGATGTGGGAAATTGAGTTGTCCTAAATCCCTAGTTAATTATGATATGCCTGGTGGTCACTTAGAGGGTCTTGCTCTAGATCTCAAATTATATATGCATCCCTAGTGTTTCAGAAATGTCATTCATTTGTTGTGTGTGAAACAGGATATATTGTTCCATGTGAGTCTAGTAATGAATTAGCAGCCAAATTCATTAAATTTAAGGGCAGAGTGAAGTTAAGTCCCAGAAATGTAGGCAATTTGAGAGGAGTCTTCATAGGAGGGCTGATGTTGGATAAAGAGATAGGCCGAATAAGGGACCTTAGAAGTGATCTGGGAAAACCCTATTTAAGTTAAATTTATACTCTTCTAGAGAGTCTCTTTTATAAGAAAGAAGCTTGTTCAGTTGAGCTGTATTAGGAACCTTTGCAATACCAGCTGCAAGAAGGAACACTGAATTTTCTTATTTAAATCCATTTATTCCCGCCCAGCATGACACTAGCACCAAAAATCTGAACAGTGCCCCAGGGCTGGATCTCACAGTCACCCCACTCATCTAATTTGGACTAGATTGCTTTTTTCATTAAATCTTAAAATAATTTCCGGCAGGCCACCTTTCTAGGGATTTCTGTAGGTGAGTCATAGTCTAAGAGAGACATCTTGTCTTTCTCAGATAGAGCTTGATAGCATTGGAGTCCCAGTCAGTTTCCACCTTTCCTCTGTGAAGCCAGCCGGCCTTGATCTTTATTCTTTTTTTTTTTTTTTTTGAGACAGAGTCTCACTCTGTTGTCCTGGGTAGAGCACTGTGGTATCATCATAGCTCACAGCAACCTCAAACTCTTGGACTCAAGTGATCTCTTGCCTCAGCCTCCTAAGTAGCCTGGCTATTTTTTTTTTTTTGTTCTTTTTAGAGACAAGATCTCACTCTTGTTCAGGCTGGTCTCGAACTCCTGAACTCAAGCAGTCCTCCTAATTCAGCCTCCCAGAGTGCTAGGATTACAGGAGTGGGCCAGTATGTCCAGCTTAAATCATCATTCTTTTTTAATTTTTGGTAGAGATGGGGTTTTGTTTTGTTGCCGAGGCTGGTCTGGAGCTCCTGGCCTCAAGCTGTCCGACCCCTCAGCCTCCCAAAGTACTGTTATTACCTGTGTGAGCCACCCTGCCCTCCTGATCTTCATTCCTGAAGAGAGCTAACAATAGTAACAGGTGACATTTACTGAACGTTCCCCATGTGTCAGGCACCATTCTACACCCTTTATTTTTTTTATTTATATTACATGAAATAACACTCAAGTTTGTTTTTTTTTTTGGCTGGGGCTGGGTTTGAACCTGCCACCTCCAGCATATGGGGCTGGCACCCTAGCCACAGGCACCACTGACCACTCAAGATTTTTATGTTTTCTATAACGTCAAATAATATTCAAGACTTCTGTTTCATTCTGCTATAAAGATTGTATGTCATCATTTGACTATGATGACAGTATTTTAACTAACCAGTGTTCTCTACTTAAAAAGCAAAGCACTTTACATGTATTAACTATGTAATCCGCATAGCCTCCCCAAAGGGAGGTCCCATTATTATGCTCCTTTAACCTTGAGGAACCTGTGATACAGGTGGATAGGTAGCAAGTTCAAGGTTACATAGCCAGTAAGTGATAGAGATGGGTTCAGGTCCTGAAAGTCTGGCCCCAGAGCCTACTGCTCATCTCACACAGCACTAAGAAGCCCTTTAACTAGAGAATTGATTTATTCCAAGGCAGAGCTCCCGAGGACCTTGTAGGTCTAGGCAAATGGATTCTAAATACAGGAGGTGTGTGCTTTTGACCTGTACCATCAGCCCTTCTCTTGGGCAACTAAAACATGTCTTTTGAGAAAGATTTTAGCAGAGCTTTATTGGCCATAGGATATGCTAGAGGATATTTTCATTCATAGCTTATAGAATACATTTTACAAAAATCATCTTAAAAAAAACCAAAAAAACAAAGCCTAGAAGGAAGCTGTTGGCACTTTCCTTGGTAAAGTTGCATCAGAAAAGCATGTCTTTTTAGGTCAAATCATCATTCTTTTTTATTTTGGTAGAGATGGGGTCCAGCATCTTGAGAATACCTGTGCCTCTCACTTCCTCAGTGATTAAAAAAAGAAAGGAAGGCCATGGCTGGGGAAGAAAGTCAGGGCTCTGGTGCAGCTGCTTAGTCCCTGAGAGCCCATGGCAGGGTAGGGGACACCTACAGAGGGTACTCTGGCTGTGCAGACCCCACTGGGTGATCCGGGTGTTCCCATGGCCAGTATTCACGTGTCCTCCCTAGGACTGCCCATTTTTCCCTGAGGCAGACAGTAGATTAGTGGTGCTTTACTGAGGGCCAGCACTGAGGGCCAGCTGGGGCAGGAGTTGGGAGACCTGTCAGCAGAGAAAATCAGTGACTATTTGATGGACTGGGATAGGTGGCTGTTGCCTGGGAAACCTGCTGGCTACAAAATGAACCAGGGGATGATCCAAGCTGCTGTCTTCACTGACAGATTTATAGACTAGAAAACAAAGTCTTCTTACCAGACCCAGATGAAAAGTTAACATGAGAATTAAAACTTTTGGTTATAGAGGAGGGAAAATCATCCAAATTGGAGGAATAGTTTCCCTGAATATAAGAACAATCAGTTATAAGGCATTACGTACTTGATAGAAAATGATCCAGATTCATTAAATATAAATTTAATGATAGTTATAAGGGATATGAAGATATAAAAAGTAGAAATGATTTCTTAAAGTGTTTACTTCTTAAAATACTTGTTTTGCAATGAATTTATGGAACCAGGGAATGGATCCAGCTTAGCTCAGCCACTTCTAAAGCTTTATTCATGGAATTTTCCATTTCATCCTGAGGCTATACAGGGTCTTCAACATCCTTCCTCTTCCCTGTCTTCTGAGCATTCAGGGGACAGCCCCTCAGCCTCTCTGTCATGGAGACCAGTCGAGATCTTCACCTATGCAGTGAGGTCTTTGTCCTCAATGTGAGCTCACTAGTTTTGAATATTCTTTTCAAATTAATTGCAGAGAGGCCAGATTAGCTAAAACATAATCACCTGGCAGGGAAGGTGGTGCATGTTATGAACATATAACTTCCTAGGTCTCTTCCAGGGCAGGATCCAGAGATCTGTGTTTGATTCTTAATCTCATCAGACTTTGAGCGTCAGTGCTCTAGAATGGGGACACACTTGCCACATACCTGTGAGATGACATGGCAGGGAAGGAACCAGGAGAGGGAAAGAGGTGCCTTGATGGCAACAGGGAGGGAAGGCTCCTTGCTCCCTCATGCTCTTCAAAATAGCCCCGGTCATGAGTTTGTGCAAAGGAACTTCAAAGGAGTATGTGGTATGGACACTGTAGTATGGTGACGTGGAAGAGTGAGGAGATGGCAGTCTGTTTGTCCATCCCTCAAATTGGAGCATTTATAACTGTCCAGGCTGGTCTTTCCCTTGAACTTGCTGAGGTTCTTCCCTCTGGTTTCACTTACCTCAGAATGATGCCGTTGAGGACCCAGCCTCCCTGACACCTGGCTCAGGTTAGGCCCCTGCCTCTCATAGCACCATGCATCTTGTGATTATCTGCTTCACACCTCATGCCCTAGAAGGGCAGAGACTCTGTCTCACTCACTGCTGTATCCACCAGTATCCAGGACAATAGCTGGCATATAGTAGACACTCAGTAAAGATTTTTGTTGTGGAATACAGTGCTCTTGTATGAATTCCAACACTGACTCTTTCTAGACTTAAGGAAGCCATGTGGTTGAGAATGTAGTGGACCACCTCTGAGGTCTTAAGCTTCACCGTTCCTTCAAACTAACTTGGAAAGAAATTTCCTGTTTCTAACCAAAGGATTCATCCTCTCTTGAACAAATGTTCTAGTTAAGCCTGTTGAACTTAGAAAGGGTAGTGAGCAGAATCTCGGATTTCTGTTTTCCCTGAGTGGACATTCGTTTTGCTGCATACTCTTGCCATCTATCAGATGAGCACTGAATTTTACAAGATGTGTTTGGTGATTTGTTAAGAAAAGGCTTAGCTGATTAGTAAGACTCTGGTCCAACCTCTTAAAGTTGGAGAAGGGCTTGATTTTCCAAATAGAGTGTCATGCGTGTCCCAGGACTCCCTCTGGACGGAGTCTCTGTGCTCGGTGGGGACACCTCTGTCCACTTCTGTCCCTCTTCTGTGCTCATGTTCAGATCCATGGAGACAGGGGGTGGTGGGTGGAACAGAAAGTGGGATGAAGGTGAGGGCAGGAGGCAGGAACAAAAGGGAAGGTTTTCTCTTCTTTTTATAGTTCCAGATACACCCTAGCTCCAGAAGGGAGGAAGCGGCACAAATCAAATTGAAATAAGAATGTAAATGTATTCCTCAAAGCTGGCTTCTCCATGTATGTTTGGTTTTTCCTCCTGAATATTGATGTAGCCACTTGACTGCACCATGGAGAGGAAAATCCTTAGCAGGATTAAGTTTATTTTAGGATTTGGCCGTGTGTGCGAGTCTGAGTGGGTACATCACGTGAGATCACATTCTCCAGAGTAAGAGCTGGGCCCCAGCCATTTTGGATCCTTTACATACCTAGGTTTTCACCCACTTTTAAAAGTTGGGCTGATATTTCTGCCCACTTAGCTTTCACGAAAACGAACATGCTGGCTTGGTGGGCAACAAAAACAGGCTGGCTCACTTAAAACAGCACCAAAGTGTTCTGGGTCTTGATGTCTGCTACTTATATTTTATTATATGCTAATCACTGACTCAGAATTCATCTAACATTTTATGTCACTATTACTCACAGCACGTAATTTGCATTCTTAAGTTTTTCTATGGTGGTGACTGGCATTTTATCCTAAGCATCATTACCGAGGTATAAGCTGAATGGCCCCAAACATTCTAGAACAACCTGCTGTACCTAATTTACCATCAAGGAGCAAGTGAATCTCAGAGGGCTGGTACAGGACTGGCTTTTGTTTTAAACCACCTCAGTGGTATTAACCTAGCAGCTGTAACTTTGATGCATCCTGAGTGTGCAGCTGGTGGTCACTGGTGGAGTGGATACACAGTGAAGTTAGTGGGGAACTATGAAGTGCTGTGTTTATAAAGCTTAGGATTCATGTGGGTGTCTTAGTCCTGTGGAGGGCCAGGGGTCCTGGTTCCCTGAATCCAGCTGGCCAAGTTCCATTAATCTACTGAGGTAGAAAGTTCAGCCAAGGCACAGCAATAACTGAAAGCAAAAATGAATGAAACTGGAAATAAAACTGGAGCAGCACAGGCAGTGTGGCTAGAAGGCAAAAGTAACCTGCACAAGTTTCAGGGTAACAAAGAGACGTTTTATTTAGGAAGCACAGAGAACATTTATAGTATTTCCAAAGAGAGTTGGAAGTGGGTCCCTCTCCTGATGGGGACAAGGTGAGACAGAGACACAAAGGCCTCTGACTCTCTCAGGTGTAACACCCTCTCTTTCTCCCTTTGAAATTGGTTGTACATCTTTCATTGGCCTCTTTGCCCCTCCAGGAATTGTCCTTTTCTATTGGCCATTGATTATTGTCTCTTTCAGTGGTTGTTGGTTACCTAGGTTACCTCATACCCCCATAGGCCCTCTCACCCCCTTGAAGCTCCTTTCTTAGTGTCCCTTCTCAGGTCCATTTTGTGTCACTATGAAGGCATACCTATGCCTCGGTAGTTGATAAAGAAAAGAGGTTTATTTCACTCACAGATCTGCAAGCTGTCAAAGCGCTGGCATCGGCTTGGCTTCTGCTGAGAATTTTGTGCTACATCAAAACATGGTGGAGAAGGTGGGGGGGGAGCACAGAGTGCAAAGGGGGATCAACAGGAGGAGGATCAACTCTTGGGAACAATCCCATCTGGCCAGAAGGAGAACTCACTGCCAGTGAGGACAGCGCCAAGCCATTCGTGAGGGGTCCCCCTATGTAGCCATCTAGTGTAGCCCTCCCAGCTCCACCACAAAGAGGATCCTATGTCAACATGAGGTGTGGTGGGGACAAACGAACCATATCCCAACCACAGCAGTGGGGAAGCTGTTTATCACACAGCATGAAGTGAAGAAAACACTGCGTGTCCACTATGCCCTCAACTATGTGAAAAATGCCCGTGTGGGAAAGGCTCGGAGGAAGCATGGTGAGACATGAGCTATGATGGCCGTCCCTGGGGAGCATGATTATACACCCCAGCTCGCTGCCCCTTCATTTGCAGCATCCAGATTGTTTATCATGGGCATGTGTTTGTTGTCGTAATTTTTAAAGAGGTTTTAAAGAAAAGCCGTCTTTGTGAGACGGAAATAGGTGTGGTCCCAACTGGCAGTGCTGAGCTAGGCCAACCCCAGGGTCCAGCTTCGGTCTTTCTGGTTTTCACAAGTCCCTCCTAGTTCTTTAGATAGTAAGTAACTGCTGTGTCTTGACTGGGTTTTTATTCACTTTTGACATATATATATTTGACATATATATATCTATGACATATATATATATAAAGAGAGAGAGACAGAGACAGAGTCTTACAGAGTCTTAACTCTTGTTACCCTGGATAGAGTGCCGTGGTGTCATAGCTCAAAGCAACCTTGCACTCTTGGGTTTGAGTAAGCCTCTTGCCTCAGCTGCCCGAGTAGCTGGGACTACAGGCACTTGTCACAGTGCCTGGCTAATTTTTCTGTTTTTAGTAGGGACATTGCCTTGCTCTTGCTCAGGCTGGTCTCAAACTCCTGAGCTCAAGCAATCCATCTGCCTTGGTCTCCCAGAGTGCTGGGATTCCAGGCGTGAGCCACTATGCCTGGCCCTCAAGGTAATATTTTATATTTCTGGAACAGTTGGGAAGAGAATACAGAGAGTTCTGTGTCCTCTTTACCTGGCTTTCCCCACTGTTAACAACTTAATCAACCATGTCACCTTTTATCAAAACCAAGAAATTAACATTAAGAGAATGCTATTAACTGAATAGCAGATAGGATTGTAATCTCTCCAGGTTTCCACTAATTGCCCTCTTACTGTTTCGGGATCTGATGCAAGATTCCACTTTGTATTTCTTTATGCAGTGCTTCTTTTTAAAGCTACAGGTTGGAACAGCATTCTAGCAGGGTGTGTATGTATGCAGTCTGTGGGTCTGTTTTATTAAACATATTACGCAAAAATTAGATGTTTGTTTTTTTCTCCCACAGTGGAAAGAGTGACACAGTGTCGCCTCTTGAAATAGGATTTCTTGTTCTGCAAACCCATGGTCTAGCCTTGTTCGCTACCCTCCCCACCTTGAGCATTGTGTTGACCCATAGCAGGTCCATGAAGGAAAAATTATAGAATAATGAAAGCATTTAGAAAATCCCATGGCAGTTTTATAGCATTTCATATAGACCAGCTAGGTTTTTAAGAAACTAAAGCTTTTGCAGAAAAATAGTGTATTGAGAGAGGAGAACATGGTACTCAGCCTTCAAAGGGTGAGCATGGACCCTGGCCCACCTGCTTGCTGCCTGGCCTTGCTGTGACAGGAAGCTGTAAGGTGGTTCCACCAGATGAACCACAGGGAAGGTCGGGCTGTCTGAAGACTGAGAAGAAAGCTTGTCTAGGGTCCCCAGAGTGAATGGAGAAAACACAATATAGTCAGGAAATGGTACTATGGCTATGTCTGGCGTCTGCTTCTAAGGATTCTGACCAGGCCGTACCCACTTATTTGCAGCGCCACCTCCTGTTAGCCTCAGACCTGCATTTGCTGACTCTGCACACATTCATCTCTTCTTTCCTTCCCACATACAAACATGAGTGACTCGTTAGCTGTGCACGGTTACACGGCAGCAGGCCATGTTGCTCACATGGGTCCCTTTGAATATCTAAGGAGAATAAAAATGACAAAAACATCTCCAGCTCTCAGCTGTGGGAACTTGCATGCAGCATCCTGTCCAGACTCTCTCCCAGAGCCTTGAGGTATTACTTTTATGATGTTCATTAAAAAAAGAAAAAATCTGTTTTCTCTAGGTTGGCAAGATGACTTTCAAAATGGAATTTCTGACTGCAGTCAGCAGATTACAAGTATAGTTAAAAAGCTGTGCTTGATTACAATGTCCAGCAAATCACTGATATGTTGAACCAAAGCAAAACAATATTGGTGTGGAATTATTACTTTTTAAATTTTGTTTACAGTTCCACCAGGGGATCCATTTTCGTTATTACTTGGCTCCTATTCCTATGTGTCTGTCACAGTGGAGATGCAGTTGACACTGTCAGATGTGTGTTAAGTGAAGTGTCCTCATGACCAGAGTGTACAGGATTTAGGGTACAGAACTGGCATGGAGCCCCTTTCTGTCCATGTGTCACGCCACCAAGACTGAATGACTTTCCTCCAACTAAGTGCATGTTAGGCTGATGTATTTTTGGACTTACTGAATGTTGTTGGTCCCATTCCAGTTTGCTGTTAACAACTTCTCTGTTTGTAAACAGACACGGAGGTAGTGTCTACATAACATGAGGGGAGGCTTGGCAGCTCTTACCTAATTGGCCAATCAATGCAGATGGCCATGGGCAGGCAAGAGTCCATGAGATTTGTCATTCAGTGGGCCTCTGCTCAGCTGGGCTCACGACCACGTGGACAGGTGCTTGTAGAACAAGGCCTCCAAACCTAGCAATTGTGCCACTCTTTGTGACCAGGTTTGGGAAGTTTAGAAACTGCTTCTTGTCCACTGGGGCCTCCCCTGCCCAGATCCAGTAGCTCTAAGTGTCGCCGGAGGGGCAGAGCTTCCCACTGTTCCACTCCATGGATTCCTAGGAACAGGCATCCCAACAGTACCTGTTAATCTTTGCTCTTCTTGAGAGTGTCTTCTGGACTCCTTTATCTGGGAAACTTGTGGCCTGATAAATCAAGGTGCATTGCAGATTTTTAAATCTCATTACGGGGTGCTTCAAAGCCTAGATTATTCTAGACTCTAAGCTGAATAATGGATTAGGTGTTTTTCTGAGCAGAGTACATCCTACTAAGGGAAGGCTGGATGTCGTGGGGAATCGGAGGTGCATTCTCACCATGTCCTTCATACTGTGCCCTTTTGCTGGCTTAGCACTTGATTAGATATTAGTATTTATTATTATTATTATCATTATTATTTATTTTTTGAGACAGAGTCTCACTGTCTGCCCTGGTAGAGTGCTGTGGCATTATAGTTCACAACAACCTCAAATTCCTGGGCTCAAGAGATCCTCTTTCCTCAGCCTCCTGAGTAACTGGAACCACAGGCATCCACCACAATGCTCAGCTAGTTTTTCTGTTTTTAGTAGAGATAGGCTGGTCTCCAAGTCAAGTGATTTACCTGCCTTCACTCTTGCTCAGGTTGGTCTCCAAGTCCTGAGCTCAAGTGATTTACTGCCTTGGCCTCTCAGAATGTCAGGATTACAGGTATGAGCCACTGTGCCCAACCTAGTATTTATTATTTTCTAAACTTTTTTTTTTTTTTATTTTTTGAGACAGAGTCTTACTATGTCGCCCTCAGTAGAGTGCTGTGGCATCATAGCTCATAGCAACCTCCAACTCTTGGGCTCAAGCGATTCTTTTGCCTCACCCTCCTAAGTAGCTGGGACTACAAGCGCCCACCACAATACTCAGCTATTTTTGTTGCAGTTGTCATTGTTATTTTAGCTGACCTGGGCAGGGTTTGAACCCACCTGCCTCAGTGTATGTGGCTGGCACCCTAACCACTGAGCTACGAGCACTGAGCCTATTTTCTAAACTTTATATACCTGAAATCTGACCTCACCAACTAAATTATCCCAGATTTTGTACATTTTGCTCCTCCCAGAGTGTGTATAGCAGAGGGCTAGCTGGGTGAAAGGACTGTAGTGCTAGGCTAAGGAGCTTGGATTTAATCCAGAGGGAGCTGGGAGCCACTGGTGGTTCTTGAGCTTGGGACTGCTTAATGAAAGCAGCGTCTGAGAGTGTGATTTAGGGGGAATGTGTTGGCACAAAAGTGGAGATTGTGGTTTTGTATATTCTTGTCCTTGGAAGTTTCTGGTAGTTGTACTAACAATAAAAATATGTGACAAGTTAAATGAAAATCTTTCTGTAAATAGGGCGACGTGTTTAAGTCTGTACTAAACAGACTTTACTAAGGTAAAGCCCTTCATGGAAAGATTATGCCACTCTCCCGTCCAGACGCACAGCATCACATCCGAGACCTCCATATTCCTAGCCCAATGATGTTCTGATCAACAGTGGCTGTTTTTTAGACATTTCCTAAAATCACTTTACTCATTGAGTTTCCTCCCCACTTTTGAGTAGTCTTTTGGTAAAAAATATGGCAGAAGAGATAGGTGATTTTCATTTTGAATGCACAGGACCCCCAGTCTGCACCCCTGTCCGCCTTTCCTGCTTCTCCCTTCCTCTGCTTCTGAAACACCGATTTGTCTCTGCAGCCCCTGCAACACCCACCTCTCCTGCTCCTCAGCCTCACTGCCTTATGTACTGAATTCCTTAAGGCCCCTCTTGGGATAAGCATTAAACTTAGGAGAGAAAACCAAAATCTGTGTAACTTGTGGACCCAGAATACCTTAGATGAAAGCAGGAAATTTCAAAATCTCATCCTTTTAAAAAATAAATAAATAATGTACCCTGAAAATAAAACACCAAGGCCACAGAATGAGAACCGTTGTGAGCTAACTGAGCAATAAACGCATAAAGTATGGTAGAGATGCCTGAGAACAGTGGAATGCCCGGATGCCTCAGATGGCTGAGCTGTGGATTTCTGATCCCAGATTTCAGGAATATTATTGATAACTCAGATTTGTGCAGTACGTAAATGAGCTGACCTCATTTAAATCTCGAAGCAACCTGCCATGATTTCCATTCTGCAAACCAGGAAACCAGGACTTGGTAAGATTCAGGGTTCTTCTGGTTCAGGCTTCCATTGCATTTCTGTGCATGATATGGGAACCAGTGTTTCCTCTGATAGACACACAGGGCCACAGAACAGGACCAAAGTGCCCCAGACTCATCACTGAGCAGCAGAGCAGAAAGGGACTCAAGAGCAGCTAGTCCACACTCGACTTTCCTTGTGTCCCCTCCCATTGTACAGATGGGGAAAATAGGGCCAGGGAGATCATACAAGTTGTAGCAGAACTGTGAAGCAGCATAGCACATACTGGAAGTGGAAGACCTCAAGCCCTCTTGGTTCCTAGTCCCTGGAGGAATACTGCAGAGAGCGATGGATTATAAATCAGATCCCCAAACCAGCCCAACTGGCCAGTGACCAGCACTTAGCACTTAGTGGGTGTTAAACAGATGATGGATGATTAGCTGAGTTGGAGTGTAACAGTATGCAAATCAGTGCATTTCTTTTCTATCTGTCTTGACCTGCTTTTCCTGCCTAAGGACGTTATTTTCCACTCCATTTAGATAGAGAGAGTAATGTTTGTAAGACTCCCAAAATGATCAGCTGAGAGGCCCTGTGTGTGTATAAAGTACCATTAGTGGTATTATTGAGTTGTTTTTCTGTGCTGCTGTGGGTTAATCAGAGGCCTTTGTCATTGTTGTTGTAAACACAAATCTCCAACTTATTGTTTAGTTTGTTGCTTTTATTAACTTATTTGAATTGCAAATAGCAGCAAAACACAGGTCAGCAGCTGCAGCTGTGAGATGCAGACAGTGGGAGCCCAGCTACAAGGTGGAGATGGGATTCCTGGAGACAGGGAGTCATGGGCTTCCATAGTTTCCCTGGGGACTGATCCCCGGGGGGGAGTCTTGAGGCCAGATGGATAGCAGAACCTAAGGAGTGATTGATCTTAGTTCCTAAGAGTAGAGAAAAATGGCTGGACAGCCCACACCTTCCTGACAAGATTCATGGCCATCTCCTAATGGATCTTTGCTGTAAAAGCAAACCAGGCCTTCCAGTAGTTACTTCTGAACTGTGGGAAATGATGGCAGTGGAGGAAACGTAAATGTAAAGCACTTTTAACAATGCCTTGGGCTCAGCACCTGTGGCTCAAGTGGCTAAGGCACTAGCCACATACACCTAAGGTGGCAGGTTCCAATCCAGCCCCAGCCTGACAAAACAATGAGGCTGCAACCAAAAAATAGCCGGGCATTGTGGTGGGCGCCTGTGGTCCCAGCTACTTGGGAGGCTGAGGCAGGAGACTCACTTGAGCCCAGGAGTTGAAGATTCCTATGAGCTGTGATGCCACAGCACTCTACCCAGGGGGACAGCTTGAGGCTCTGTCTCAAAAAACCAAACCAAAATAAAACAAAACAATGCCTTGCCCGTAGAAGGCAGTTACTAAATACTAGCTATTATTACTGTTTTGCCCCTGATTTTTATGGTAGTCCTTGCAATCAGATGGATTAGTAAGGAATAGTAGGAAACTCCAAATGATGCAAACCTAAATGAACCCTAAATCTTGTCCTCATTTCATGCAACTATTTAAGTGATTAAAGCAATTACAGAAAAGAAAGAAGAGAAGCTTTGGAAAATGTGAATAGATTCCCTTAAACTCAGTACAGGGGTCCCCAGGGGTGCTGTCTGTGGCTGAATGGGGGAGGTTTTCAATGGTTTTGAGCTATGTAACTTTGGATGACTAACTTGGAGAGGTCCACAAAAGGGTTGGTTGATAAAGAAATGACCACTTAAAGTTTTGGTGGTTTTCTAGTGACACACAAAACCTGGGTTCAGTGGAAATGAATAAAGACGGCAGCAGGTGAGATTGAGGTCATAAAAAGCTAATGCTGGTTTCTCTCCAGGCCTCTCACCTGGAGAAGCAGTTTGGGAGTCAGTGCTGACCAGTGTAAGACATTTTCTTTGGAGAAAACCAGGACATCTTCAAGAGGGGGAGAGGGAATTTGGAGTCAGGGCAGTTTTATATAAAATGTATATAATTTGATTTTGAAAAGGTTCATTTTTTGCAGGAAGTTAGGGATTTGGGCAATATGCCCAATTCTAATCACTGTAGTAATTATAGGGACACCCACTTATGAAGCACCCACGTGCCAGGCTCTTGACAAAGAAGACCTTGCTTGCCCCATCCTTTAACAGCCCTGAGAGGTGTGGATGGTGTTATTACCATTTACCTGGGAGGAACCAGAGAAAGGATTAAATAATCTGCCCAAGGTCATAGCTAGCAAGTTAAAGTGCTGAGATTTGAGCTCACGTTTGCTGGTCCCCAAAGCCTCTTTCACTGCCTCTAGGAGAGAAAGAGCCTTAGGCAATTAAGACTGAAAGAAAAAAAATCAGTCTTTGATGAAAGGTTATAGAAAGATGGTCATTCTTTACAGAAGATTGTTTAGCTATTAGTCAAAACAATATGTTACTTCTCCAATATCCTGCATTTGGACTTGCTTCTTGGGGTTCCTTTGGAGGTTCTTTGGGATCTCTTTGGAGAAAGCAAAAATGCCCAGTGTCTGGAAGTTACTATAGAAGGGCAGATGGTATTATAGATGCAATCACAGGGAAGAATACATGAGGTGCCCACGTCCTGAGGACTGGCAGGTAATTAATGCTTGGCTGTCTATATGTGTACCTGCTTTAAGCTGATTGTCAGGTGTTGCATTGTTGAGAAACACCATTATGCCAATGATTTCACTTGTGTCCTGGAGAAGAAAGTCTCTTCTTGGCTCTTTTAATGGTTAATTAAAAGTTGGCATTTATGGATTTTAGAGGGTACCTGCCAGGCATTAAATGATAGGAATAAAGGGGCCAGGTGAGGTGGCACACACCTGTAATCTTAGCATTCTGGGAGGTCCAGGCAGGTGGATCACTTGGTCTCAAAAGTTCGAGATGAGCCTGAGCAAGAATGACACCCTGTGTCTACTAAAAATAGAGAAAACTAACCAGGTATTATGGTGGGAGCCTGTAGTCCCACCTACTTGGAAAGCTGAGGCAAGAGATCACTTGAGCCCAAGAGTTTGAGGTTGCTGTGAGCTATGATGACACCATGGCACCCCAGCCATGGTAACAGAGTGAGACTGTCTCAAAAAAAGAAATAAAGACAGAAAGAAAGAAAAGGACATTTGTGAAGATAAAACAGAGACTTCAGATATCCTCTAGAAACTGAAGAGTTTCAAACCAAATTCACATTTGAATCTGAGTCCACTTTTAAAGGAATAACTGTCTATGACTAAATCCTGTAAGGTCAAAGGCCTCAGGCATGGTTGTTTTGTTTTATTTATTTATTTATTTATTTATTTATTTATTTATTTATTTATTTATTGAGACAGAGTCTCGCTTTGTCATCCTTGGTAGAGTGCTGTGACATCATAGTTCATAGCAACCTCAAACGCTTAACCGATTCTCAGGCCTCAGCCTCCCAAGTAGCTGGAACTACAGGCCCCCACCACGGTGCCCGACTATTTTTTAGAGATGGGGTCTTGCTCTTGCTCAGGCTGGTCTTGAATTCCTGAACTCAAGCGATCTACCCACTTAGGCCCCCCCAGAGTGCTAGGATTACAGGCGTGTGCTACTGTGCCCAGCCTTGCTCGGTTGTTCTAACAAGAGAAGGGTTGGCGGATGACACAGGCAGCTTCTAGACTCATGAAGTAATAATTCCACCTGGTAGAGGATGGGCACTGTCAGAATTCTAACCAACTAGCTTTTTATCTATTGCCTTATCTTTTTCTTTCTTTCTTTTTTTTTTTATTGCCTTATCTTTATCTAGCATCTTCTAGAACTAAAATGTCTTGACTTTGGAGGAAGGTAAAAATATGTTTTTGGACAGAACAAGAGAAGAGATTTCAACTATTTCTTTCTCTTCTTTCCTTTTTTGTCCATTTTCAGTTTGAGTATAAACGAGAACGGGGAAGCTGGAGGGAAGATGTTATTGTGGATCAGGGACAGAGAACAAAGGGCGGTTTTCACTTGGATGCTGGAAACTAAAAAAACCTCCTCAAACCAAAAAACTCCCCCTGGTCACTTCCGGGCTGTTTTTGAAAAGTGAATAACATCTTTAATCAAGAGCAATAGTATTAGGTCTTTTACTATAAGTTATACTTTTCTATGAGCCTGTATTTACTTTTCCAGGCTAGAAATAGCTAACGTTATTTAAACAACTGTGACTATTGTCTAGGAAATGAGTGTGGGCTCGGAATAGCCTGGCTGATTACACTGTTTAAAAATAAGCCTTATTTTTTTGCAATCCCTTTTGGTAGGAAGGGTTCATAAATGTTCCTGCAATTGATTGTTCCATGGCGCCTTCTGTTTATATCAAATTGGTAGCTCGTGATGTAATCATTTTATTCTGTAATATATCATTTTAAGTCTATTATGGAGTGAAAAGAGCTAGTCCTATTCTTGAGATAGGTATATAGGCCACATCAAAGATGCTTGTCAAAAATCTCTTAATCCTTAGACAGTGGAAGAAAGGGCACATGGTAGGACCCACCTCTCCACCACGGGGACCAGAATCCTTGGAGCCATTTGTTAGAGACGGTTGTAGAATCTGTCTTGGGAGATCTTCAGCAGTGAGCTGGACTGACCATGGGACTGACCATGGAAGTCAGTGACTATTCATTGATCTGGGCCTCCAAGTGTTACCAGAGTGGATGTATGTGTCTTGCTTTGGGCTGAGAGAGAGCTAAAAATTTCGTAGGTCAAAAAGACCCAAAACACAGGCCAGGTGTAATCCTAGCATTTTGGGAGGTGGAGGTAGGGAGGATCGCCTGAACTCAGGAGTTGGAAACCAGCCTGAGCAAGAGCAGGACCCCATCTCTATAAAAAATGCACAAATGAGCCAGGTATGGTGGGACATGCTCGTAGCCCCGGCTATGGGCTTGAGGTTGCAGTGAACAATGATGCCACTGCCTTCTACTCAGGGCAATAGAGTAAGACTGTCTTGAAGAAAAAAAAAAGACAAGAAAGAGTTCCCAGCTACTCTAAATAGTTTTATAAATAAAACAATTTTGTTTTCTAGCCTGTTTCTTTTCCAAAAGAAGGGAAGCTGTATGACCAGCTCCAGGCCAACAGTTTTAGCCAGATGGATGAGAGTTTGGTTTTTGCCATCATTGACCCAAATAGGTAACCTAAGAATCGAGCTAAAATTGCTTCTCTTGAAGCCCATCTGTGGCTTCCAGTAAGGAATCTGAGCAATATCTAGATTAAGAATCAAAGATACCTTTTGTGCCGCTGGAGATGAGGCCACTGACTGTGTTCTGGAGTGCAGACAGGCGAGGGAGGTGTCTGGAGGACAGAGCCGTGAGGTGCAGGGTTTGCGGAGCAACCTCAGCCTCTGCATCAGCTGCCTTGGGGAGGATGGGCACCCAGGTGCACACCACTGCTTCTGGCTCCACCATCATCTCGCCATGTGACTTTGGACAAGTCCCTTAGCCTTTCTGAACCTTAATGTCTTTGTTTATAACACAGGGATTTGGAAAAGATCCATCCAAATGCACATTTCTGTATCCCTGAGTTACAGCTCTCGGACTTCTAAGTGGACCACATCACTGCATCACAGAGACCTGTTGCCAGTGGCTTGTCACTTTGCTGCTGGCTGGCACCTCACTGCTCATGTCACCGACCACCCTTTAGGTCCTAACTAGATGTCGTGTGCATAGCAAACCTCCCAGAACCCTCCACACACCTCTGTGGCTTTCTCTGTCCTCCCAGCCAGAGTGTGTCTGTGCTCAGAGGACAGGGACCATCTTGTTCTTTTTGTTAACCTCATCCCGCAGTGCCGAGGGTCAGCTCTGTCAGTGCTTGGTAGATTGAATTACACCCAATCATGGGATAGAGCTGGGCTTCTCTGCCCAGTCGTTTGTTCTTGTTCCCACATTAGCTGCTGGATCCCTTCCATGCTTCTTTGATTCTTCCTTCTCCTGGCTGGAGGTCTTTTTCTGTCATTCTGGAAAACTATCCTTTTTTTCTTCCCTATTTTCTAACTTGTGTAAGCCCCTTAAAATTGTCTCATGTTACAAATCCTAGTGATGACTATGTTGATAGGTAATGGCCTTAATTTGATCCAAACCATATTATGGAATTTGATAGGAGGAGGAGAACTTTTTCAGGGGAGTTGTTTATTACGATTTCAATTTCAAAGCTGGTTATAAATCACTGAAGCTTAGACTTGAAAGAAGCCTTTAGAGAAGGTCTTAGGGAGGTTACCCCTCCACCCAGCACTAGAACCATCTCCAGAACAGAGGGTCTTAAACTTGCCCAGTGATCAGAATCATTACCCTGAGCTTTTTTATTTTTTTAATTTAAAAAAGTTAAAAATTTTTCAGATTAATATAAGCGTGCATATGATTAGGTTACATTATTTCCCTTGGTTAGGTAAAGGCCAAGTTGCAGTAGAGTCCTTCACCCAGGGTATGTGCCATATACCTCTGCATTGTGCCATTAGGTGACAGCTTACCACGCTCCTCCCCGGCCTTGAATTTAAACATGGTTTTCTCTCGAATGGACCTGTAGCTGTTCATATATCAGGTACATATTAATATCGAGTACGTTGGATGCTTGCTTTTCTATTCTTGTGATCCTTCACTTGGGAGGATGTTCTCTAAATCCTTCTAGGTAAATACAGAAGATGTGACATCTCCATCTTTCTTTATAGCTGAACCCCCAAGCTTTTTTTCAGACACCCTACTTTGAGTGATTCTGATTCAACCAGACCAAGCAATATATAACTTTAACAAGCACCCCATGTGCTTCAGATGGTCAGCCGGAACCAGGAACACCTTTTTAGAACTGCTGACAGGTAGACCAGCAGCTTTTGGTTTCATATCTGTCTCCACACCGGGGGCTTTTCTACCCCTTAAGATCTCCAGCCCAAACTTCCTCTAGTTTCTGGAAATGTGCCTGGACTCTAAAACACTTAAATTACCAGTTGGTTGGATTTAAAACCCACATTTGTAGGTAAAATATAGTAATTTATTTAATGACTAGATTAAATCAGGTATCTATTTTTAACAACTTATTCTCAGGTATTTATGAATAAGTGGAATCATAGCTTATGTGGGATACATTTAGACAATTGTTTAAAAATACTATCACCGTTAGTCTGAATCAGTCTCTATTTTAATCTGCCTCATTTGCAAAATCTCTTTTCACCTAGTTGACATTTGCTTATTTAATCAATCTTACTGTACTCTACAAAACCTTGAACTGCCATTTCGATTAAGACAGCTTTTTCTCACAGTCGTCTCCACTGCTGAATAATGAATGAATGCCACGCTTCTTCTATAAGACAGCACCAGGTGTCATTGGGAAAGCTGGCTTGTCATCTGAGTGGGCCCCAGCCCTGAGCAGGCAGAGGGACACAGCACGGTATTGGTGACCACAGAGGGAGCACAGAGCCTTCAGGCAAGACTCTATAGTTGGTATTATCTCTCCAAGACCTGAAGGACAAGTAGGAAACAGCCAAGTAAATAGCAGGAGATGAGTTTTAATCTAGAAGAAAAGAGCAGCCCAGGCAGAGACCCAGAAAGGCCAGTAGAAGGGAACAACTTCAGACAAGTGTGGGTGTTTTCCTGTGGTTCCCTTCTCCCCAGGGTGAGATGAAGTTTGAAATGGGAAGGCTGAGCCATGTTAATGAGCTTAGATTCATCTCAAAGGCTCTGGGATATCTGAAATGTATCTAAGAAGGAAGGCAGCAAGATGATGTTGAGGGGCGTGAGGAAGATGGGGTAGCGTCAACACTTACAACATGCTGACACTTACCTACCACTGTCCCTCTGATGCACACGCGACCTGGTAACTCATTTGCACCTCACAGCAACCCTGTGAGGGAGGCTCTATAATTATTCTCATTTTACAAATGAGGCCATAGAGTTATTGGGAAGTTAAGGAATTTAAACCCATGAAGTCTGGTTTCAAAGTCTGAGCTCCTAACCATACCTAAAGTTGTACGTAAACAATTCTCCTAGCTGTGATTTATACAATGGATTGGACAGGAGCCTACCTGGAAACAAAGAGACCAGGTAAGAGGTGTTATTTCACAGTACAGACAATGATTGAGGCTAGGAATGTGACAAGGGTGACATCATTTGTGTTGTGAAATTTTTTAACACCAGCTATGGGTTAGAATCTTTGGGGTGTCTTGAGTTGAGGAGCAGTAGTTCCTTCCTTGGACAATACTCCTTTGGCTATTCTCTGGGTCTCTTCTTATGGCTTAAAAAAGGGCTGCTGATGAGCTGGGTGGGAACCATTTCCTGGGTGATGCTGCCATCTTGTCTCTTGCCAGGTCTCGTGTCTGAGCCGTAGAGCTCGTGCCCTGCCATCACGGAAATCAGGTGCAGGGTAACCAGGCCTCAGTTTTTCCATCTAATCAACAAAGAAGATAGGATGAATTCACATAGCAATTTATCAAGCAGGACTACACTACTGCCCTAGAGGGAAAGCAGAGTGATATACCCACAAACATGTACATCACCTATAAAAATATGCATTGCTATTAAAGTGTTAAAAAAAACTCATCAGGGCATCACCCCAGCCTTGCATGCTGCCATTAGAACTCTCATGATAGACGAGCATGCTGAGTGCTGTGATGAGGAAGCTGCACAGGCTGCCTGCAGAACCAGGTACACTGGGAGGGAGAAGTCATAAGAATAACAACTATTTCAGTAGCTCTGACACTCCATATGTTCTCCTTCACAGCAACTCTCAGGGGTGGGCATTAATAGACAGGACTCAGAGCCACTTGTCCCAAATTATATAGCTGGCAAGAGGACTTGAACCCACGTCTTCTGGCTGCAAGTCCAAGTTCTGAGATTTTTAGACTGTAACATCCTGGCTGTGGTTTGGCAAATGCAGGAAAAACTGCATCATTGATGAGGTGTATCCCAGCACCTTCAGCTTCCGAGTTTTCTCAACATTTTCTAGACCCCATTCTAGCCTTGGGAGTTGGGGAAGGAGAGAATTGGCCACTGGAGCGTTGGTGAAGAGGAGTGTCCAGGATCTTGTTACAGGACGGGCACCTGTTCATAGGAATGCGTGTGACTTTGGCCTCCAAAATACTCCATGTTGTCCAGTCCTCCTCCCCCCTGCTGGACTGAGGCCCACTGACAACAGAGCAGCATTCACTCCCTAGGAAGGTAGGAGTAGATACTTCCAAGCTCTTGGAGGCCTCTTCCTGGTCCTCCCCTGGCTCTGTGAGGTGACTTGAAGCCAATAAAACCATGTGATAATGTGAGGCCAAGTGAGTCCTCCCCATAGAAATCCAGCAGTGACAAGACTTGTCTTTATTACTATATTCTGGTGATATATAAAGGGAAATGCAAGCCTCAGGCAGTAGCTGGCTGGGTTCCAGTGTCAAAACTGAATTAAGAACTCATTAAGTACTACTTTGAGCCTGTAAGGCTGACTGGCTGTGCCATGGCTTGGCTGGGAAAGTTGACAGCAAAGGGAGGGCAGGGGTGGCATCTCCAGCTGGCAGATGGCAGGCTGTGAGCAGGGCGGGGCAGTCCAGGAATGAAGAGGGAACATGGCCTGCTATCTGCCATGCAGACGTGTTTGTGAGTGTACAAGTTCAGTGAAGCCACGTAGTGTATGCTAATTGCTGTATTTTCTTCTTTTTTTATTCCCTACCAGAAATGCTTGATGTGATAGCTTTGAAACCAAAGAGGCAATGCAGAAATACCAAAATGTTGACATTACAAAAAAGAGAGAACAAAGGGAAACAGGCGATCCAAACCTACCGATTCTGCTAAATCAGCACCTCTCTGTTCCATGCAGGCCTCAGGGAGAATAAACGAGCAGAAGGGCAGGATTTCCTATGTGCAGTGATCTTCACAGTATCTGTCCTATAGTTTGAAATTTGCTAATTGGATTTTTTAAAAACTAGAAGCAAAAATTCCACCCCCATGCAGAACACTAAAGAGTTAGCAAGTGAAGATGAAATTCTGGAGTAGTTATTACAGCTTTTAGGAAATGTTACTAAGAAAGCGTGAGCTGGTTCTCTCTTCTACCTTTCTAGATAACACCTCCCACTTGACCACAGACTCAGATAAGAAGTGGGAAGACCCATCATTGAGCCCACTTAATTATTTATTATAAGTAAATGTACATGCAGAATAATTTTTGTGTGTGTCAAGCCACATACCTCTAGTATTTCATTAGATACCCTTTCGAGACTGTCATTCTTTAAATCAAAAAAACAGACCAAGCTGCCAAAAGAATGATTTGTCTAATGAAGCTGTGTCTATCAAAATACACAGACATTTTGTATTGAAAGAAAAGGGACCAGAGAAGAGATATATATTTTTTCTTTATCATTGGCATCCAGGTCCAAAGAGTTGAAGTGCTGGTAAGTGGACTTTGTATCTTTCTACCAATAACCCTTAATTTTCTTTTAACTAAAAAAAAAAAATGAAATTAATTCTTTAGAATACTTTAATAGATATGAAACAAGAAATTCTACAGTGAGTTTGATTAGCCATATACAGGCAATGCAAATACTTTTCAGACCAGCACAGGTAACACATGAAAGCAACAGGTTAAATCCTTTAAGAATTGTGAGAAAATAGTGCATTGGAATTAGCCATTGGGTGACTGACCCACAGAAAGCCAGCCAAGCACTCTCCCCTCGGCTTCTGCCCCTGGCCACTGTCCCCTCAGCTCCTGCCCCCAGCCAGCTGGTGCTGCTTGGCCAAGGCCCTGAGTTGAGGAATGCCTCAGGCTTGCTCACCACCTGCCTTTACAACCTTTAATTTTGAATCCTTGCATTCTCCAGATAGCTGAGTTTGAACTGAGCAGCAGAGCCCTCTGCGACTTTACTGCACTCTGTCTCACCTTCCAGCTTCTCCAGCAACAGCCTCTGTTCAAAATAAATAAGGTGTCAGCCTTGCCTTTTGGGTAGGAATCAGATGTTCTTTCTTTTAGTCGTACTTGGGAGAGCCAGATTTAGCCCATTCTTCTCCAGAGTTGGCTGACTTTTTGGCATTTTTTACAGGGTCAAAATATACTCCCAACTTACACTATTTGTGAAACAGCAAAGAAAATGCATGATAAGAATTTTGATTAGCATACATATGCATAATTACTTATATCCCAAGTATATTAATATATAAAAAATGCCTAACAGAGAATAATGCAAGATAGGAACGTGAAAGTGATTTTATGCACGCTACCTTTCTTTTGAGAAACTGTTACGTCTCATGGAAATTAAAATGTAGGTTCTTTTTTTTTTTTTTTAAGAGCAAGTTTTCCCAGAGTGCCCAGATTTTTTCCCCCTCCCTGAATTTTTTCTAACCTGGAATTTCAGTCTTTCTTAAAAGAAGACAGAAGAAGATAGAATGTACCCATTTTGTCTGTCTTGCTCTTTGTTTCTGACCTGTGTCTTGGGAGAGCAACATCTGCTGGTTCAGAATCCATTGATTAGTGCCTTGAAAATAACCGGATGGCCAGATTTCACTGCATCGTGTCAGAAACAAATCTCTGTTTGTTAAGGAAAGATTAATTAAATGTGTGGCCCTGAACTTAATTTCTTTTGTTTGCTATATCACATTTTCCTAAGTCTATAGCTGCGTCTGTTCAGCTACAATCTCCTGGAGGTCAGTGATAATTCATCTTAAAATAAATTCTTAGGGCTTGGTGCCTGTGGCTCAATCGGCTAAGGCGCCAGCCACATACACCTAAGGTGGCGGGTTCAAATCCCCAGCCCGGCCCACCAAACAACAATGATGGCTGCAACCAAAAAAAAAAATGGCCAGGCGTTGCGGCGGGCACCTGTGGTCCCAGCTACTTGGGAGGCTGAGGTGGGAGACTCACTTGAGCCCAGGAGTTGGAGGTTGCTATGAGCTGTGATGCCATGGCACTCTACCCAGGGGGATAGCTTGAGGCTCCGTCTCAAAAAAATAAATAAATAAATAAACAAATTCTTAGGAATAAATAAATAAATAAATAAATAAATTCTTAGGCCAGTCACCTAACAATTGTAATCCTAGCACCCTAGGAGGCTGAGGCAGGAGGATCACTTGAGCTCAGGAGGTCCACTTGAGCTCAGGAGGTCAAGACCAACCTGAGTGAGACACAAGATTCTGTCTCTTAAAAAAATAGAAAAATTAGTCTGTGTCGTAATGCACATCTGTAGTTGTTACTCGGGAGGCTGAGGCAGGAGGATCACTTAAGCCCAGGAGTTAGAGGTTACAGTGAGCTATGATGAAGCTGATGCATTCTAGCTGGGGGTGAGACTATCTAAATCAATCAATCAGTCAACGAATATTCAAAGTAAGAAATGAACCTTCCCCAAAAGGTATGATTTAGCGACATGCCACGATACCCTGTCGATAGTGACCTTGTGAAGATTTTGTAGTTGAGTATAAAATCATAATGAAACCTTCTGAGCTTAGTTCCTTAAGGGATCTCAAGGGGTGGGCGAATGACCAGAGACAAAACCCAACACACTTACGAGAAAACCAAACAAACACAAACCACTTCTGACACTTCAGGACATTTTTGGCCCTTACCCATGTGAAAAGAGCTAGATAGTATTTCCTTTTTAATTATTTATGTATGGCATTGGGCTTTCTGCTAATGATGGCCCAGGTGTATATTTTTCACATCCTGAAGGTAGATCACCTGATTTTCTCACCTCTAAAGGCAGCATTTCAATTAAACTGTTTTTAACAAGTTTTAAAAAACCGTGAAGTTAAATCTCACTCAGAAATGGAATAGGTGTTTGCGTGTGTTACCGTGGGTATCTACATTTTCAGTGGTCTTGTTTTGCAGAAGATCATTATTGCCTGAATTCTACACAGAAAGGCTCGGATCCAGGCTCTGTGAGATTCACATTAAAATTGCCACCTTTACGGGGCGTTCACATGAAACGTTGTACGTGGAAAGAAAGATGTGAAAGCATTTTGTAACTAAGATGTTGTAAGCTAGTTGTAGGCATTAATTTATAAATATCCATGTCCTTCAATTCCTCTATACAAGGTCAATTACGAAGTTATCCTAGAAAAAGTACTACATACCTCATTGCTGAATATCACTTTGAGGTGCTTCCTGTGGGAAGCTATGCACCCATGCCAGGTCCTAGTCCATCCTTCAAAGCAATTTTGAAACTCTTTTTCTGGAAAGGCAGTGAGAGCTATCATCCTATGAGGTCTGGCAATTCAATTTGTAAACTCATCGTAGAAAAAGTGCTTGGAGGGGTGGACGAGGCACTGGCATGAGGGCATAGCTTCCCGGGGAGAGGACTTTGAAGGTGACTGTAGTGCTATGCAGCTATGAGGGACGTAGCACTTTTCTAGGCTGAGTTCATGAACTTAATTGTCCGACCTCATATCTAGCGATACAGAGATCGTTAACCACTGTCAGAATTTTGGGCGAAGAGACAACTCTGGGAATTGAGGCGGAGAGGGAGATATTCCCAAGGGAAATAAAACAAGAGCTGCGTCTGTGAGGAATGGATTTGGTTTAAGCAGGTATGTGTCTTATTTTATGGCTCAGTAAATGGCATCATCAATCAACACCCTTTATTTAATACATGCAATCTGTAAACAGACTGTCCCTGTGGGGGGGGGGGGGAGTTCAGTGACCAGTGGGCATGAATATCTGATTTACTGAAATTTTTGTATTTAGTGTAAATTAAATTAACAAATCAGCATTGTTAATTACCCATTTACTTTATGTAAGCTTTAGTACATGGCTCATTTAAATCGGATGCTATTAAATGAAATAAAAATACTTGAACACTGAGAGCCTGCATCCTGGTCATCAAATTAAGCTTCCCTGCAGGCCAGAGGTCATCAAATTAAGCTTCCTTGCCAGGCCAGAGGGAATGGCAAGCTGGGTTCCATATCTCGTTATCTGCTCTAAAAACAATGGCATACAGCAAGAAGGTCTACTCGGTGTATGATGTTCCTAGGAGAATACTGCATTAGTTCATAAATAGTTCCTTTTTACTATTTTAATAAAAGTCATACTGCTGCAATGTGAGGTTTGGATTTGGTTGAGGGAGGAGAGGTGCAGGGTTTAGTTGGAGAATATTCTTCTATTAAATTTCTCCTGCCCATGAGAGGAACTGGAACTAGCCTATACGCAGGAGCTCATCATCCTCTGAAGGCGTCACAGTCGGAGTAGTTCACC
Organism: Galagoides demidoff; assembly: GCA_963574575.1. Taxonomy (NCBI): domain Eukaryota; kingdom Metazoa; phylum Chordata; class Mammalia; order Primates; family Galagidae; genus Galagoides; species Galagoides demidoff. The sequence continues at coordinate 37,480 of CAUYQV010159692.1, read as the reverse complement.
TGACAAAACTTTATTGCATGGTCCTCTTTACTGTCTAGGAAATAGGGCTAAAGTATCTCAGCTTTCTGTTCCTGTAGCTTACCAAGTCTTCAAAAATGGCACCCTTCTTCTGCCATTTATTAGGACAATGTGCAGAGAATAGAAGAGGATTAAATGAAAAGGCGGAGGGAAGATTTACTTCTTCCCTGATCAGAGTAAGAGAAAGGAATATAGGAAAGAGAAGAACATGTGAGCGAATATGATGGTTTTTCTGGGGCTACTTGTGAGATTAACACGGCAAAGGATGGAGCCTGCAGATGCCATAAACATGTTGAAAGACCATCCATGGGCTGCAGATCTAAAGAAAAGGTATTTAAAAGTGGAATGACACGCCTGTAATCCCAGCACTTTGGGAGACTGAGGTGGATGAATTACTTGAGCTTAGGAGTTTGAGACCAGCCTGAGCAAGAGCAAGACCCCATCTCTACTAAAAATAGGAAAAACTAGCCAGGTGTTGTGGCAGCTGCTTATATTCCCAGCTACTTGGGAGGCTGAGGCAGGAGGATCTCTTGAGCACAAGAATTTTTTCTTTTTTTTAGACAGAGTTTCATGTTGTCACGCTCAGTAGAGTGGTGTGTCATAGCTCACAGCAACCTCAGACTCTTGGGCTTAAGCGATTCTCTTGCCTCAGCCTCACAAATAGCTGGGACTACAGGTACCCGCCACAATGCCCAGCTATTTTTTGTTGTAATTGTCATTGTTGTTTAGCTGGCCCAGGCAGTTTTGAACCTGCCGGCCTTGGTGTATGTGGCTGGCACCCTAACCACTATGCTATAGGCGCTGAGCCTTGACCACAAGAATTTGGGGTTGCTATGAGCTATGACACCACAGCACTCAACCCAAGGGCAATAGAGACCCTCTGTCTCCAAATAAATAAATAAATAAAATAAAATAAAAGTGGCATGAGCATGCTTGGATTCAAACAAAGTCAATTCAGAAAAGTTCAGAACCCAACTCTAAGTGAGACATCATTTTGGTTCCCCAGACAGGGCATGTAACTAAGGGCAGAGAACAAGAAAGAAACAAGGTATCAGGGCTGTTCCCCTGCTGTGCTGAGAATCACTCTTCAGCCCCAGGAGAGGGCAGACCCAAGGTCAGTAAGAACTGGTGTCCTCTTCTGCAAAGTCAAGCAGCCAGCCATGACAGAGTGACACGGGCACAGGGGATGTGGAAATACACAGGTGCTGACTCTCAGTGAGTACAGCTCAGCCATCTCCTCCACCCTGTGGAACGATGCCGATGTGTAAATAAACACAGTCCAGACAGGTCCCTTGGGATGGGCTAGGCCTTTATGTCAAATGCTTTAAAGATAAAACTAGATTTATTTGTGCCATCCCCAGTGTGGAGACTGCTCCATGACCACTGCAGATGGTGGCAGCTGAGGTACCACTTCAGCCAGGACCAGGTCTCAGGTCTCTTGGGCCTCATCTTTTTAGATCAGGATCTCAGCCTTAAGTAGTCCCTTCCTGGCAGATCAGCAAACTGGTGGCTGTGTTCCAGCTCCTGCTGGAAGTATTGCCCCCTTAGGACTTCACTGGGAAAAAAATTAACTTACCTATTTTTCCCTGGCCTGGCAGTTATTAGATTCTAGGCTTAATGTGTGTTATGTCAGCCATTTGTATTTTTATTTCCTCTTCTGTTTCTTTTTCAATAGCCAAGAACCAAAAAAGACTTAATTTGGTTTTTGTTTTTCAGCAGCTGCCGTGGAGGGGGAACAATAGTGTAATGATTTGGTCCTGAGAGTAACAGATGAGGGTGGAAGGGCAACCATGTTCCTGGATTTGATCAATGGCAGGACTTTGATGGCAAATTAAATATTGGATAAACCTGTCAAATGATTCTGAGAATCAATATTTACTGGAAAAGGTTGTTTGAGCCTTTAATGATCACATTTGCTCTCAGGGGAGATAATTTTAGCAGTACATTCAGACCTTAGGAGAATAATGCATAAAAACAATGTGAGGATGGTTTTAAAGGAGGTCACTTACTATGTGGTTATTGATCAATAGAGCATTCATCATCCACACTGTCTCGTTTCTCAAAGAATGGACCACAGAGCCATCAGAATCACCTGAGAGACTGCAGAAATGCAGACTCCCAGGCCACCCTGCTGCTCCTGAACCAGAATATCTGTGGGTGGGCCATGCGAATCTTCATTTTACTGCTCTCCTCTGGGGACTGTGGGGCATATACAATTCTGAGAACAGCCAGCCCACCGTCCCTTTCATCCACCAGGCAGGAGACAAAAATAAAGCCCCAAGCCCCTGACAATAATAAAGCCGTGTCCAGAGGCTAGGTAACGTATCATAGCAATTTAGATGGAGGTCAAACCGAGAGCATTTTGGATTCCATTTGAAAACCAGGAATGAGTTACTATTGGATTACTTAATGTCTTTGAAATATTCTGCCTGACTGCTCAACACAGAGGTGATTTGTGAATCAGGACAGCATTGCAGTCTGGGCCACCTCAACCTTTTTTCATCTCAGGGAACACTTGAACCTATAGTTAAACTTCCGCAGGAAGGAAATTATGTTGATCAAAAAAAGAGTAAAGATACTATGCTTTGGATTCCTTCTAAAAATAATTTAATTAAGGCTCTTTAATAATTTTCGTGGCACACCTCGGATCCTCTCATGGCATGCCAGTGTGCCACAGCACAGCAGTTGAAAATCACTGGTGTAGGTGAAGGGGAGCGAGATGGCATGGCCCCGTTATCACTTCTCTTGGGCTCTTTCTCCATCACTGTCACTGACATTCTCCTACCTTTGCTGTCCTTTAATTAAAGGCATTTCCCAAGGCTGTTCTCAGAAAGAGGCCCTTCCTGTGTTCTCCCAAAGCATCAACGCTTCTGGCCCCACCTGTCACCCAAGCATCAGATGCATATCTCTGCCTACTTATTGGACAGAGCCATCTGGATGTGCCACAGGGACCTCACACTCAGAATGTCCCATACCAAACTCACTGTCACCTGTCTACCTCCCCCCCTTTAAAATAGCTTATCGGTTAAGAGCCTGGGCTCTGGGGCCTGACCACTTGGTCTCCATTCCAGCTCCACTAATTAGTAGGACCACTACTTAGTAGGACCACTGGGCTGTTGCTCCACTGCCTGGAGCCTCATTTTCTTCATCTGTGAAATAGGAAGAGTGTCTTCTTCATGGGTTAATGCAAAGATGAAGGTAACAGACATAAAGAATTTAGGTCACTGCTTGACCCAGGGCAGGCCTTCAGGATCCCTTAGCCATTTTTATTATTTATTCTTCTATCGAATGTCAGTTGAGTGCCTGCTCTGTGAGACACTGCTTCTTTCTGACTTAATGATTCCTGAATTAGAAACTGCCAAACCGCCAGGTCTCCTCACTAATTAAGTGGTATCCCTTCAGGATAGGGGTACCGTCTCATTCATATTTTAATCTCAATGCTCAGTTTATGAATATAGCACTAATTGGCCTGAATTAAACTCCAGAAAGCCATGCCCTCTGTAAGTAATTCACACTGTTTCTGAATACATAAGGAATACAAAGGCAGGAGAAGACCCTTCTGTTTTTTACAAACTTCTCTAACACCTACTCTAGTCTCAAAAAAGTGAGGTATAATTGTTGAACCATGTGACAGTGACATTTCTGAGGTAAAAAAATAGCAGATATTGGTAATCTCCTGGTCTAACCTAATGCTTGGCTGGGTACCTGGCAGGTGCAAATGTTCCTCAAAACAAAAATAATTCCCAAGCCTATCTCCCAAGTGGGGGGATTGATCTGTAACAGTATAAGGAGAATGTATCTCAGATAAATCTTATTTTTAAAAAGGAAGGGCTTTGCAAACTCTTAAAACCATCTGAGAAGCACATGGGTAGTGAAAAGAGTGGGATGAGGAGTCAGAGGGGCTGGCTTTACGATCTAGTTCACTAGCCTATTTTATCTCTGCGGCGCTGCCTAAGTCAGCGAACTCTTCTGAAGCCACCTGTCCCATCACCTTCAGTTTCCCCGATCTATAAGATGGGAAGAGTTATAAACATTGATGGTTGTGATGTGCAAATGAGGTAGCACGAAAATAAAACATTTGTAAACCAGAAAGTGCATCACAAATCACAGGCAGTGTTCGTGTTCTCACACCCACTCCTGAATAGAGCTGGCTTGTGACACGCCTCGGCAGTCATGCAGATACAACAGTAGATGGCCTGTGAGGCTCCTTCTGGACCTCCCACTCTCTGAGGGGGGGATTTCTGATTTCTTACGTCATGGAAGTGGAAGTTCAGGTTCTTCTCATGGGCTCTTGGGGAGGACATGTCCTTCTTGGCTTCTAGACACTTCATGTTTTAAAAGCAGAGTCCTTTCTCATGCATGAAGAGCATGAATATTTTCCTTTGTCTGCAGTAGCTTTTGTTTAGAGAATTGGGACTTGGAGGTCTCACCTCATGTCAGCCCCAGGGACCCTGTCACTGAGGGTCACATGCATGGGCACAGAGGAAAGTGGTCTGTAAATGGCTGGGGCGGGGAGGGGGGGAGCGGTTAGGCAGTAGACTGCTGTTCATTCCTGTTCTCAGTGAGACCTGAGACCCTTCACTGGGTGTGCCTTTTCTTTTTCTTTAAAAGAGACTCCTGTGTATTATGGCTTCTGTGCCATCAGCCTTAGTTTCTGTTAATTTAAGGCATTGCAGTTCTCCTTAGGTGTTCCCCGGGGAACCAGAGTTTCATCAACGCCATCTATGATATTTATTTCTACTTCTTTCAGCCAGAAGATAAGATAAAACGAAGCAAACTTACTTTTTCTATTCTCTTTAACTTCTAACCCTTGGTAGCCTTGATTCTATTCCCTTTGTCTTGAGGCCTTAAAAAAGGGAGAAGTGAATCTAAGAGAAGGGGCCTGGGTAGGAGGAAAACACCAAGAGAAGATGCAGGAAGCAGGTGAAACAAGGACCCTGCAGGAGGAGTCGGACCTGTCACTGGCCGGCATCCATTCCAGGCTGTGAGATACAAGAGGAGGGTCTCTGCCACAAAGCAGGGCCTACCTACCTGCAACCTGAAGGCTCTGTTTGCACCTGCCTACCTCGAACAGAGAGACCCTCAGAAGTTTGGGGGAGGCAGTCTCTCCAGGCAACTAAAGGTCAGGGAAACTAAAGCACAAGATGGCAGAATGCCGCAAGGAAGGACGGGGTGGAATGATGAGCTGACACCTGAAAAAGGAACCACAACAATGACAACAAAAAAGGAAAGCGATTAACTGCTACAAGGTCCAGGAAATATAGAGAAAGTTAGGGTTCAAATTATAACTAAATTCTCTGTCACACAAAAGCTTTCTAAGGTAGAAGAAGAATGCTGTCTAACTCCCAAGCAGTAAATTTTTATTTAAATTTAAAAACATTATTTACAAAATCTATTGAGCTTATTTACAATGGAATTGGAGTTTTTATTATTCCAAATCCTCAAAATTTGGAGAGCCATGGATTTAAGAACATACATCAGAAATGAGAAAGATGCAGAAACAAAAAGTTATTTCCAACAGAAAATAAAGACTGTTTTCAGGAATATCAGGGGAAATGTGAGAGAGAATTTAGCTCATTGTTCAGCAGAAGCCAAGAAGGAATTGGCCTTGGGGTGTGTGGGGGAGGCCAAGGTCCTCTGCTGGCCACAAGAACAATTCAGCAGGTATTGGCTGACCAGCATCTGACCCAGGCTGCACATTTACCTCTTACAGAGGGGAATCTTGACATCACAACTTGAAAATCATTATTTTGGATGGGAGTGGGTCAGGGAAAGGAGAAAGGAATAGTGCCACAGCACTGAGTGGTCTCATGGAATATGACAGGGGTCCCAGTTCTGCTTTTCCATAGCCTGCAAGGTCTTGGGCATGTCGGTAAATCTCAGATCTTTGATTCATGAAGGAGGGGGACGGTAGCAATATTAGCTCCCCTCACTTCACAGAAATGTCACAAGGCACTGCCTGATGGATAGAATGCTTTGAAAACTAGAAAGTACTCTGTATACATAAGACTATGTTACTGTGTTCCTGAGATGGACTCTGGAGACCAGAGGATTAGATGCTGTCACTAACCTTTGCTATCTATCAGTTATTTTTGATCCAAGGAGGATGGCACGTAGCACGTAGAAGGTGAGTGACCTTACAACCAGGATGCACGTTGGTCGGTTACACTTTTCCCTTTGCCCATGTTTGCTGTTGGCTCGGAGACACCCAACCTAGACTCTGAGAGCTGCAAGAGCAGGTAACTATGAGAAGATGAGTTGAGTGGAGGAGTTAATTTGATGTATGAGGGTCTCTGCGAAATCAAACTCCTTCCAGGGTCAGGAGTCGCACTTCCAGAGAGGGAGGCCGTGTGATTTCCCGAGAGTGGTTGGCTTTTTGTTTTCTGTGCTGGTGCTGTTGGTCTCTGAGAATCCAGAGTCTCCCAGGGCTTTGTTTTCTAGGAACACCTCCATGGCGGGGATGAGCCTGAGTTAGTTGTCTGGCTGTGCCTGGTGATCATGGCAGAGGTGATTCCTTCCTCCAGGGGAGTCAGAGGGAGGCTTCTGTTAAGCCCGGTTGCCTCAGCCTTGCTCCAAGATTGTTCGCTCCCTGGAGCCCTGGTTTCCTTACTTGCTGGTACCTCCCCCCTTCTGAGAACGGAGCTCAGGAGACACCTGCCTGCCACGCTGGGCCTGGGGCCTGCCATGGGCCCAGTGTCCATTGCTGTCATGGAGGGGGCTTCTCTGAGGGACTCTGGAGGAGAAAAAGACTCAGAAGATACCTTTGCTGATTCGGGACTCTCTCCTCCCTCTACACCAGCTCCCTCTCTTTTCAGACCAACCACCCACTGGCTTTACATGTGCAGTTCTCTGGAAAGGAAACTAGGAAATGATCTCAAATAAAAAGCTGCTGGGAGATGTGTTGGTAATTAACTTTTAGTTACTGTACCAAGCACCTTTCCTTTCTTGTTCTTAGCAAGCTAAATTTTACCTTGGGGGGTGTTTTTTGCACACGGAGCTGGAGGTTCAAGGTTTCCTTGCAAAACATCCACTTGGGTGAAGAGGTTGACTTGAAGAACCCTTAACTGATCTCGGTTTCCCTCTCCCCCTGCCTTCCTGCCTTCCTCCCCTCGCCCTCTCTCCCTTTTCCTTCTGATGAGATCAGTCTTTGAAATCAAGACATTTTGTGCTGTGGCCTTCTCCTGGTCTACCAAACCTAACTTTTAGCTAAATAATCTCAGTCCTTATCTCATGCATGTCCAACTCCAGAACCTTGACATTGCAAGTTTTTCTAGTGTTGACTCATAGTATCAAATGCCTTTTCTGAGAGGCCATGGGCAAGAGCTGGAAGAAGTGGGAAGGACAACATGCAGCATTGGGGCAGGGGCAGAGGGGTGGCAGGAGGGACAACATGCAGCGTTGGGGCGGGGCAGAGGGGTGGCAGGAGGGACAACATGCAGCATTGGGGCAGGGGGGCAGCAGGAGGGACAACATACAGCATTGGGGCAGGGGCAGGGGGCGGCAGGAGGGACAACATGCAGCATTGGGGCAGGGGCAGGGGTGTGGCAGGAGAGACAACATGCAGCATTGGGGCAGGGGCAGAGGGGCAGCAGGAGGGACAACATGCAGCACTGGGGCAGGGGCAGGGGGGCGGCAGGAGGACTTCTTTCCCAGCTACAGCCCCTGCCCCAGCACTGACTCTCAGTCCTGGTTACCAATGATTTCAGAACCCTCCTTATCTTTTCCCTTTTGCACTAAATAGAAGTAGAATTTCTATTTTCGTCTTCTGAAACCACTGAGAAGCCCGTGTGTGTGTGTTTGCAGGAGTCTTAAACTCTGTGACAAAGAGACCCCACAAGCATCCTGGAAATTTATATACGTAGAAAATAACATTTTTCTTTAAGAGATTTCAAAATCATGTAGATTTAGTAAAAACATAAACCACTAAAACAGCCCAACCTTAAAAAACACATACATTCCATTAATCTCTCAGATTTTTTAAAAAGGGAGAAAAAAAAACCTAGCAATAACTGAGATGTACAGGCTTCTTTTTGAGCTCTGAACACAGCTTTGGGCAAGCGCAAACAAAAGTCTTATTGTCTGAAAGGCCCCTGGTGCTTCCAGGGTCCCCAGACCGTCCTCTTTTGATTCTGAGATGGAGCAGACCCCCTTTTGTCACACACCAGTCTTCTCTGCTGTCCCCAACCCCCACCCAGGTCGGGCCTTCACAGTCAGACTGAGTTTTGTGAAGTGGCCCTGAAAGACGTTTTCTTACTGGAGCAGTAAGCGACACAATCTTGCCATCTCAAGCCCACGCTTTTGCTTCCCTCACACCAGAGCTGAGGGAAGTTAACTATTCCTGGGGCTGCTTTACGGTTCCCTGTGAGGTGTGGCACGGAAACTGCAGACCTGAATGGTGGGGAGACGGAGTGGGATGGGGATGGGATGCCTTTCTTTCCTGGGAACTTCTTTTCTGAAACAACTGAATGAGACCTTTACAGGCGAGGGTGGTGGCCTCTCCTTCAGAATGCCTGGCCCGCTTCCCAGTGTGAAACATTCCCCAAATATGCAACTGTGTGAGTGTCCTAGAGTCCCAGCTGAGAGCGGCCTGCCTGCCCCCATGGGGATGTCTGGGGGGCCAAGGCCGCAGCTTGGCCAGATGCTGTGGTGGCCCAGCCCCTGGTTACATCGTCCCAGGGAAGAATCTGGCCAACAGTCGGCTGTGACAAGAGCTAGAAGCTTCTCTCTCTCCCTTTAAATCCCCGCCTTCATTCAAATCCAATCTTATAAAAAGGCTTTTGTTGAAGGAGCAGCAATGGCATCTTGGTGCACGTCTGTGCCATTTCTCCCGGGATTTCCAAAGATGGACAAAAAGAACATCGTTGGTTGAATTCCTGGACAAACTGGTTTGAAAATTGGTTTGGGAGGAGGAGAGGTAAACAACAGCTGTCACATGGCATTTGTTGTGTTTGTCAGTGATGAAGCCAAAGAGGAAAGGAACTTCTGGCTAATGGTAAGAAGCCCCCTGCCAGGGAGCCCTGGGTAGCAGGCAACCTTGTTGTGTGTCTGGGGAGGGGCAGGACGTGTGGGCAGGGGCTGGGCTGCACAGGACTACTGTTGTTTGGATGTGCCTGTTGATGGGTGTAGTTAGCAAGGTTGGGGCATTGCGTGGTAACAGGAAAGAGAGAGGCTCTGATTTCGTTACCATCTTTTGGCGAGGGGACCACTTCTATGCACCTTGCTCAAGTCTACGGCTGTGGATTTCTACAGAGTACAGTCAGGATGGCAGTCACACCTGGACACTGTGCCTGATGATCTGGGTGCTCACATCCAAAGTATGACCAAGGAAATGACTGTTCACTTCTCCTTAGTCGTAAGCTTTTGCTTCATTTTGCCTCAACTTCAGTGCTTTTGAAGTTCCTGAAATCTTTGTTTCAAGGAGGCCACTGAGGGAAAGGCCTAGAAAGAGGATAGTTTTATGTGTTTTGCCAATTTTCATTTTATCGCTTGCTTATTCAATTTGATTTTCTTTTGCTTTAACGTTCGATGCACTTGGTTGTCAAAAACAATCAAAAAGCCAAAAAGTGGCTTTGCACCTATAATCCTAGCACTTTGGGAGGCAGAGGTGAGAAAATCGCTTGAGGCTAGGAATTCGAGACCAGGGTAAGCAAGAACGAGATTCTCCCGTCTCTACTAAAATAGAAAAATTAACCAGGTGTGGTAGCGGTGTGCCTATAGTTCCAGCTACTAGGTAAGCTGATGCAGGAGAATTGCTTGAGCTGAGAAGTTTGAGGTTGCAACAAGCTATGCCAACACCACTGTACTGTAGCCTGGAGACAGAGCAAGACCCTGTCTCAAAAAAAAAAAAAAAGCCAAAAAGCAATGAGCAATGCCCCAAAATTTATCATTCATAATACATGAAATTTCTTTCCTACAGTTTATTCTTAAACCTCAGTTCTGGCTGGGCATGGTGGTTCATGCCTATAATCCTAGCCCTCCAGGAGGCTGAGATGGATGGACTGCTTGATCTCAGGAGTTCCAGACCAGCCTGAGCGAGATCAAGACCCTGTCACTACTAAACATAGAAAAACTAGCCAGGCATTGTAGGCGCCTGTAGTCCCAGCTACTCGGGAGGCTGGGGCAAGAGGATCACTTGAGCCCAGGAGTTTGAGGTTGCTATGAGGTATGGCGCTGTACCCAAGGGGACAGAGTGAGACTCTGTTTATAAATAAATACATAAATATATTAAACCTCAGTTCTTTGCCTGCTCAAACTGTGTGACATTGCTCCGTTTTGGAGTTTCTTCATTTTTAGGTGTTTGGAATGAATGTCACATCCTTTCTCTTAATTTTACCCAGTTTTATGCAGGCATTCTGCTTCCCTGGCCTTTTGGGGCCAGTGTTCTTCTCCTAATGCTCTCTGGCCTCTTGCTTATTTAAGCACATTTCTGATTTTATTCCTTTGCACTTTCCACAGCTCTCCTTTGGCATGTAATGCCTGTTCCTTGTCTGCTCACCCAAATTCTGGTTCCAGTAACTAGCACCATAAAGCAGTGAACAGAGGGACTCTAGAGCCAGCTGACCTGGATCCAAATCCTGGCTCCCCCGCTTACCAGTTGTGTGACCTGGGCTAGTTAATTCTCTTCTGTAGACTCATTGTTCCCCACAGAGAAGGGGGGAAATCCCAGTATCTGTGTCATAGGGCTCTTCTGAGGATTACATGAGTTGTGTGTGTGAAGTCATATTAGAACAGTGCCTGACACCACTATCATTCTGCTTGTGCTTCTTTATATGTGATGTGGGATTTATTGGGGAGTACGGGCTGTTAGGACAAATAAGATGCTGGAGGAGATGGGGCTTGATCATGGCAGTGGTGGTAGGTGGTAAGCATTTCCACATGTTTCTGTTTCTGTTGTACTTCCAGTCCTTGATGTCAGAGAAGAAAAAAATATCTATATCGTAAATTGTGAACTTTGGATTGCTTTCTTTTTTAATTTCCTAACTGCTTTATTGAGATATAATTTGCATACCATACAATGCACTCATTTAAAGTGTACCAATGTTCTGATATATTACCTTATTACTTTTGAAGTTGTGATTATATGTAAAAACATAAAATTTACCATTTAAACTATTTTTAAGCATACGACTCAGTGTTATTAATTGCAGGTTAATTGCAGGTGAAGGTTGTACAACCATCACCTCTATTTTTTTTATCACCTCTATTTTAAAAACGTTATCATCACCCCAAACAGAAACTGTAGCTATTAAACAGTAACTCCCAGTCCCCTGCCCTTACTCTCTGACTGTAAGAATTTTCCTGTTCTAGACATTTCATGTAAATATAGTCATACCATATTTCTCCTTTTGTGTCTGACCTATCTAATTTAGCGTACGGTTTTCCAGGTTCATCCATTAGGTTATGGCATCATCAGAACTTCATTCTGTTTTATGGCTGAATAATATACCACTATATGGATATACCACACTTTACCTAGTCACACATAGCTGGATATTTGGGTTGGCTTGGTTTTTTTGCTACTGTGAATAATGCTGTAGTTAGCATTGACATACAAGTATCTGTTCAAGCTCTTGCTTTTTTTTTTTTTTTTTTTTTGAGATAGAGTTTTGCTCTGTTGCCCCAGGATAGAGTGCCTAGCTGTCAGTAACCTCAAACTCCTGGGTTCAAGGGATCCTCCTGCCTTAGCCTTGTGAGTAGCCGGAACTATAGGCACCTGCCATAACAATTGGCTAGTTTTTTCTGTTTTTCTTTTTCTTTTTCTTTTCTTTTTTTTTTTTTTTTGAGACAAACCCTCAAGCTATCCCCCTGGGTAAAGTGCTGTGGCATCACAGCTCACAGTAACCTCCAACTCCTGGGCTAAAGTGAGTCTCCTGCCTCAGCCTCCCAAGTAGCGGGGACCACAGGTGCCCACCACAACACCTGGACATTTTTTGGTTGCAGCCGTCATTGTTGTTTTGGTGGGCCCGGGCTGGATTTGAACCTGCCACCTTAGGTGCATGTGGCTGGCACCTTAGCCACTTGAGCCACATGTGCCGAACCCTGTTTTTTCTGTTTTTAGTAGAGATAGTGTCTCACTCTTGCTCAGGCTGGCCTTGAACTCCTAAGCTCAAGGAATCCTCCTGCCCTGGCTGGAGGATTAATCTCAGCACAGTTCTCACCAAAGTGCTGGGATTACAGGCATGAGCCACCGTGCCCAGCCTGAGCTTCTGCTTTCAATTCCACCTAGGAGTGGAATTGCTAGTTCATACAGTAATTATATTTTAGCTTTTTGAAGAAGTGCCAAACTATTTTCATGGAAAACCATTGTTTTGGTTATTTTCTCCACTTGTATTTGTGTCCTTCTGTGTCTGTCTCTCTTGGAGTTGTTTCCTCCTGACATCCAAGCATCACTGTACTTCCAAGCAGCCGCCATGTTCTGGTCTACCCCTCCAACCATGGGTCTCCCTCCTGCTGTTCTGAGGGAACACCCCTCTTCTCTGTCCCTTGTCAGCTGGCACAGCCTGTACCCCCAACTCTGACCACACATCTGCCTGATCAATTTCATCTCATTGTCCAGGAGGGAGAGGCTTATAGAGGGTCATCATAGGCCTCAGTCCAGTTTGGCTGGAGGGCTGGATAGCCACAGGCTGACTGTGGGATGTCTGAGGTGTGGAAGGCAGGGGGTGGAGCCAGACCCTGCAATATGTCAGCTCTCCTTAGAACCCCCATCCCATCCAGCACCCTGCCATATTCTCCATCTTCTTTGCTTGTCTTTAGGGGGTAATTTGGCCACCCCGTCCTGCAGGAGGGTTGTTCTCCACTTCACTTCCTCACGGTTTCTCTAGTTTTCAATGAGCAAGTGAATTAATTAATGAATACTCCAACAGACTGTAAGCCTGCCTCAGACAGCCATTCTGCTTGTTGGGCTAATTGTTAGCTGGGGTTTCTGGATGTCATTCATTTCACAATAAGGCTCCTAATTAATCTCAGCACAGTTCTCACCAGAAGAAAGGCTGATAGGGAGAAACATCCCCAATTACCATGAGAAAGGAAGTGTCAAGAGCCCAGTTGAGTTTTCCTGGCATCCACCCTTGTCTCAGATGAAAACCGCCATTACCTCGTGGAGGCTGCCTAGGAGTGTGAGCAGCCCCAGACCACACATCCCCAGCTCCGGAGGATCCTGCTACTGTCTGCAACCCTCTTGTGTAGTAGCACAATTATATTCCCCAAGACAGTGTAAGAGTCCCAGTGCCACGTCCTTGGAGGCAGAGAATCTGCTATCTGAGAAGCAGGCGGGGCAGCTTTCACCCGGAAAAGCTAAAAGTCTCCTCCTTTGTGTGTGTCTTTGTGCCTACAGGACAAAAGATCCTTCATCACCGAAGTGACGTTTTAGAAACAGTGGTCCTGATCAACCCTTCCGACGAAGCAGTCAGCACCGAGGTAAGCACTTGGCTCTGCGCGGTGTGGGGTGCTCTTGCTGGAGGGGCTGGGCCTGGGGGGCAGGAGATGGGCTCCAGAGAGAGAAGTCCTGGGTCCAGGGATCTTCCTTACCTCCCAGTCAGTGGCTGGTTCTCTTTGAGCAGCCACCCTAGGCTGTCCCCCAGGAAGGACAACATGGAAGATGCTAGCGGAACTTCTGTGCCTGGCGTATCCTACTCAGCATGACGTTGTCAAGGTTCTTCCCTGCTGTAGTGCCTGTCAGTGCTGCACTCCGGTGTGGCTGGATAATGCTAGACCACACCTGTGTCCCTTCCTCAGGAACACTGTGATGTCATGATGTCACCAGTTCTGACCTCTTTGACAATCCATTAAGGTGCAAAGTTGAGGAAAGTGATGGGATAGCAATCCCTTTGTGACTAACAGAATCAGAAGTAATTACAACTAGAAAAAAGCTGAAGAATTAATATGTGTCCAGACAGATTGCCTGGAACAGCTGAGAGAAATGAAAAAGGAAAAACAAAGATTTTTTTTTTTTAGAATCCAGGCTTACCTGTGGAGCGGATGGGGCTGAAACAGTTACTTAGGCAACTGTTTTTCCGTGGTTAGAGAGTGGGGTCCTGGGGTAAGGGGTCACGTCCTGTTTACTTTTGTATCCTCCCCTCATTGCCCGCTGTAATGCGTGGCACGTAGTATGCGCCCAGCATTCACGAAATGGGTTCTGAGCAAATACCTTGGTGCTTTCTGCTGAAGGACAGCTGGCTTCCTGCCATTTAAATTTCACAGAGAGTTCTTTAGTGCAAACCATTTGCAATTCTCTTTCAGAGATTGCTATTCAGGGGCAGCCTTTTCTTTCTGTTCAGTGTCAAGCACCTTGCTGATGTCCTTGGGGACTGCACAGGGAGCTGCTGCCTGCTTGGTGCAGGGATGGAAGAAAACACATCCTGGTTGGGAGGGGCCGACTGGAGACCCCAGTTGGAACCCTATCCTTCCTGAGGAGCAGTTGGGGACCTGGACCCTACATAGTGACTCAGCCTGTGAGATATTCACAAGTCTTTCCTGGTCCGGCAGACCACATGCTGCTAGCAGACACTTCCGAACAGCTGTGGAACAAATGATTGCCAGCTGTGAAGACTGCTTTGAAAAAGAGGAGAAAACTTGAGGGGCAAGTCAGTGATGGCTACTGTCTCAATTGTAGCAAAACTTTGAAAGTGACATTCATGGGCGAGTGGATAACCACACTTGTCGGTTTTGCAGACGATTTCTGTGGTCTGGGCTCTGTCCAGTCCTGCCCTGCTCTCCCTGTCCCCGGGGGAAGTTAGATTCTCAGGGAAGGAATGCTTTGTGTTGGTAATAAACTTCATTGGCTCCAAAGGCTGGCCCTGCCCTGCTGGTGGGATGGCAGCACTGCCCAGAGCCCAGGTACCACCCTCTGTGGGTGGAGAGTAAAAAATCTTACATTATCTGACCTTCGTTTCCACATTACCTTTGTTTCAGGTGCGATTAATGATCACCGACGCTGCCCGACACAAGCTGCTCGTGCTGACCGGGCAGTGCTTTGAAAACACTGGCGAGCTCATCCTTCAGTCTGGCTCTTTCTCCTTCCAGAACTTCATAGAGATTTTCACCGATCAAGAGGTGGGTTTCTGTCTGGGAATGTCTAAGCTTTCAGTCGCTTGGTTATTGTCGCCTTAGGCTGCTCTTTGAAAGTGCTGGGGAAGACTCAAGAAGGGGAGGAATGTCACCCCTCTATTGAAATAAGGGAATCAGTTCTGTGGCTCATCGCCAAAGAATTTAGAGCACTCATGTATAATTAATTGGAATCATTCTTAATGTGCCCTTAATCATTCTTAAAGCTGGGAGGGGTTGGAACAGTCAACATTTTACAGATGGCAAAAAGGACGAAGAAACTGGAAATGTTAGAGCCCAAATGAAAAACCAGCTTTCCTGTTTTTTGAAAGAATACTCCAAAGATCTCTTGGGCTTTTTGGTAGGTTTTAACTGCCTTGATGTCTTTCAGGACTTGTATTTACTTTTCCAGGCCTACTCATTTAGATTTCTCCTACTTTTAATCCCTGGCCCTAATGCTTGATCTAGCAGGTTTTAGAACAGAAAGCATGTAGCAAAATGGGGCACATTTGGGGACCCAGGAAAAAGTTGGCTAAAATAACTGGACTGAAGCTGGGTTATTAATATTTCTAATCCATATATCTTATTCAAAGACACGGGAAGTATTGAAAACTATATGAAGTTGGTGGTATTTGGTGAAATCAGATAAAAGATTTTAGTTTATTTCTGCTTGAGACTTTATCTTAGCTGGGAAACTTTCCAAAATAATGTGCCTTTTTCATCTAGCTTATCTGTTTATAGCAGTTACAGAAACCATGCAGGTTTCTCACAAGGTGAGTTAGTGCCTATCTATGGCTGATAGCAGATTTCTGAATGGAGGGGCTGAAAAGAAGAGTTACCACCTCTGTTTACAACTGTCTTCTTGAGATGGCGGCTGCTCTGTCTCACCTGTGCTGTGAAGGACCATGTGTCTTTCTACATTTAATCTTTCTTAGCCCTGCGATACACAGAGAGGTTTCTGTGTACTTTTCATCACTGGCAACAGCTGTAAGCAGACAGCCCCATTTCCTTTGGCTCACCTGAGGGTAAAAGCACAGGTCAGATAATGTAAGATTTTCACTCTCCACTCACTGAGGAGGGGGGAATATAAAACCGTGAGAAAGAGCCTAAAAGGTGTGATGTCACTCACCCTTTTGGGCACATTGCACTAGCTCCCCACAGTGACA
This sequence comes from Galagoides demidoff, assembly GCA_963574575.1. Lineage (NCBI taxonomy): Eukaryota > Metazoa > Chordata > Mammalia > Primates > Galagidae > Galagoides > Galagoides demidoff. Next base: position 21,251 of record CAUYQV010159692.1, on the reverse strand, counting down.
AAGGGACCCCCAGGCAGTCTCTTAGCTCTTTTCTCAGAGGCTTCAGGGCTTTCTGGCAGTTGGTGTCTTTACCACTTCAGAATGAAAGCTCCTCCTTGGTATCCATCGCACCTGCATACAGCAAGGGGGCAGGAAATCATTGTTCATCTGCACTGAAATTCCAGAGCTAGAGCTACAGTGCTCTCTCGGCCGACTGCCCTGAAATTGGTGTGTGATCATTGTAATGTCAGCATCTTTTGCACAGTGACGTCCCTATGTGCCTGTTGTACCTCTAGTAGCTCAGAGGTCACACGCACACTAGTATATCTTGCCTAGAGGAAGACAGAGAGCTCAGAGGCCTGGAAATGGCATGGTGACATGGTCACCAGTGAAGTGGTCTGCCTGGAGGCTTGTGTACGTATGGGCACATGGATACCTTTCTGCATTCCTGGGCTGTTCTGCAGTTAGTTTCTACCCGAGTCATTGGTGTGTCTTTTTTTTGCTGTAAAACCAGAGGAAATATATGAAGAAAATCACAATTTGTCCATCTGGATCCTAAATAATACCTCCCCGCCATACTTGTTAAATAAGATATAGTGTTATGAATATTGCTGCGTAAGTCATTTCTGTGCATATGTCATATTCTGCCACTTATAGAAGAAAAAAGAAATGGCCTTAGCTGAAGAACTTGAGTTCTGTGGGTTCTGTGGCAGGGCAGCCTCCCCCCGGATTTGTAATCACTGGGGTGGGGTCTTCCTTAGACTCGGGCAGGTATCATTAAGGCCAGAGACAGGTCATATTCTCTTCTGCCCCTGCGGCAGCCCCACATGCTGATACTTTGGAGAAAGTGATGCTCAGTACAGTGGAAAAGGATCTCTGGGGTTGTCCCTGACAGCCTGGGTGGTGGGGAAAGGCAGTGGACGCAGAGGACAGTGGGTAGAATTCACTCTGTTCCTCCCACCCCAACCAAAGCCACTCAGTCCTTATCTCCTTTACATGTGGACATTGAAGAAAGGATGTCACAGCTGACACAGATTGAAAATCACTGGACTAGATCGGTGGTTGACTTGATTGCCAAATGTTGCCTTGAAAAAAGAGTTGAGTACAGAATGACTAAGTAACTAAAGGACCTTCAAGGCCATCTGGTGTCCAGCTCTGTTACTTTTATCTACTCGTTGAAACATAGCTAGTTAACTCCAGAAACACAATTTGAGGAAAAGAAACAAAATTTTTTTTTCTTTGCAAGACAGCTAAAAATAAATGGACTGAAAAATGAAACTATCAGTGTTCTTTGAGCTTCGGGTTTTTGGAGTCTTAATCATTGGAAATATAACTACAAAACCAGAACTTACAGTTAGGACAGTTAATTGCCTCACTAACCTCATCCCTCCCTGAAGCCCACGGATGGTGAAACCATCTCCTGGGGGCACTTTTTAGTCTCTCTCTTGGAAAGTGTTCCTTATTTGACTCATGGTATCTTGAAGGAAGGAATGTGATCCTTTTTCCATCTACTGTGTCTTACTTATCCTTTGCCAACACTACCAATTATTTTTTCCCCTCCAGATTAATGGTCTTCGGTTTTACCCACAGTTCTTCATAAAATATTAAAAGTTCCTTATATTCCTTGGTCACTATCCCTCAGACCTGTTTCTCTGTCAAGAAGGGGTGATGGGATGGGTTTAGGGAAACTCAGCATTTGGTTCTGGTTGTATTTTAGAGCAGACGTTATATATCCAGATGGTTGGATGTATAAGTCCTGAGCTCAGGGACTCAGAGTTGGGCTGGAGATGTTAACTTGGATCCATTAGCATATCAGAGGAATTTAAAGCCCAGAAGATAGATGAAGTGATCCAGAGAGAGAAATGTATTAAGAAGAGGAAGGGCCCCAAGTCAAGCATTTAGTGGCCAGTAAGACCAAGGTGAAGGAACCAGCAAGGGAGACTTGTTTCTGTTTTCTTTGATCTAGTTTCTCTGAAGTGTCACGTCTCAAACTGTACACTGTTTTCCAAGAGTCATTAGACCAGGTGAAGATTGTGAGAGTCGGTGGAGAAGTCTAAAAGCACTGTTACATCACCATGCACAATTACATGTCAACAAGGAAGGGATGTATAGGCTTTGAGGGGCTCTGCAATTTACATAATTTGGGGTCTCCTTAGGAGAGAGAAAACACAATTAATAATACACACTTAAGTACAGAGCTTTGGTAGGAGACCGTGCCAGTGAGGGGCTTTGAAGTTTAAGCTTCTTTAGCTTCGTGATAAATCCATTTGAGTGTCAGCTAAAATCCTGGTGTCTTTCCCATGGATACTATTGTTAGGCCATATCTCCCAATTCTGTACTTTACCCTGATGTTTATTGAACATCACATTTGTCCCTTTAGAATGCCACTCTGTCAGAGTTGACTTAGCCCTCATCATCCCAATGTTAAGAGCCTTTATAAATATCTCCATTCTCCCAGCCCACATTTTGCTATGTCTCCCATTTTTCATGGCATCCACAGATTTTGATAAGCATGTCTTCACCATTTTCATCTGAGTGAATACCTCATAGAAAGAAAACGAACCTTGAAGTCACCTCTGCCTTCCTCCAGGTTGACACTAAGCAGCATTATTTATGTGACTGGCTAGAAACCCACCTAATTCTGCTATCACACAATCAAATGTCTTGCTAAAGCCCAGAGATACACAGTCTACTGTACTTCCTCATTAGCCAAGCAAGTAACCTAATCAAAAGGAAATGTAGTTAGCAGGCCATGGTTTAGAAACTTAAATCTTGTTTCATTAGTATCATCTGCAGCAAAGCCATTTATTTCCTCCACCTTGCTTCCTCTTCCAGTACTCTTGCATTTAACTAGAAAAAGTAATTTATGAAAAAGATTGTCTTTGCCCCGAAGCAGTGTTTCTCCCAGTCGGGTCTGTCATCCATCTTTGTAAGGCTCTTATTGAGGGTGGCACTTAGCGTGTTTGATAAGTACTGGCGGCTGTGTCACAGCCCAAGTGCACACTCTAGGAAGAAGCATGTGTGGAATGGGCCAAGTTTAGTGCTGTTCAACAGACATCTATTGAGCCTTGTTACGTATTGGGGAAACAAAGATAACTGAGACACAAGACACAGATGTGCTTCCTGCTGTCCGGAGTGTTCAGTATTGTGGGTATAATAGTTACCATTTACTACGATGATGAGTTCCCCGTTTGTTTACAAGACTCCATAGCATCCATGTCTAAGAACCGGTCCCAAGTTTCCTAGCCACTGCTCCCATTGCTGGATCTTCCTCATCATTCTCCTCCACTGGATTGAATGAGCGTTGATTGAGGCCACCGTGGGGTGGTGTTCTTAAGACCCCATCTTTGCCTTTGAGACTCTTACTCTTTACTGTGCTTCTTGGCCCATAGGTCTAGAAGGAGGCTGTAGGAAAATGGGGGCTTCAGTCTGTTATGCAGCTCTCAGGATGCAGGAGTTGTTCCTCTTCCTTCTCGGTGCCCCTATCCATCCAATCTCTTTGACAGCTGGCTCTCTCCAGCCACCTTTGCATTCTTGGCTCACCATGCTTGCTATGCTGCTGTTTCTCCAGAGCAGCGGTTCTCAACCTGTGGGTCGCAAACCTTTTGTAACAATGAAAATACATCGCGGTTATTAGGAAGGTTGAGAGCCACTGCTCCAGAGGGACTGGGTTTCTCCTCTCTGGAAAGAACCCTGTCCAGCAGTGTGGGCTTTCTTTTCTGCTTTGCCTCATAGTTTTCCATTCACCAGCCTCTCCTGCCCTTTTTTTTTTTTTTTGCAGTTTTTGGCTGGGGCTGGGTTTAAACCTTCCACCTCTGGCATATGGGGCCAGCACCCTACTCTTTTAAGCCACAGGCATTGCCCAAGACTAGCAAATAATTTAAGCAAAATTTTCTCCAAGGATGGTTGTCACTTGCTTTTTTTAGTTCTTAGATTCCAAAATAGGAGTCGATTCTTATTCTTTTTATAGGATTATGAAGCTAAGTCAAAGGAGAACAGCAACATTGTTTCATTTTGCTATTTTGTGACCCCATAAAATGTTATTCTCGGGACTAAGAGGCTAACAGAATAAAAGTATTTTACCGCCATCTCATGTAGGAAATTCAGATTCTGTAGTTATCCTCACGCACAGACATAATAGTCATGAACATTCAAGGAGTTATATGAGACAGAGGAAACTAATATTGGAAGACAGGAGTCCAGACCTGCTGGCACAGGGAGGGACAGACCAAATGCAACTTTGCTTTGTCCCATCATCATTTGCCATCCAGGGCACAGAACCCTTAGCAGGTGAAACTCTGACCTGACGTATGAGCTTTAGTAAAATAGAAAGAAGATTGGCATCATAAGGCATGATTCTTCTCACTCTGTGCTAGGCTAAGACCATGGAACATATGGCCATAATATGAGATGAGATAGAAAGCAATGTTTTTTTATTAAGCCACACTCTCTGGTTTGGTCCACATTTGCTTTTCCATATTCATCCTTGGGAAGTACTAAACATTGTGTTGAAAACCATTTGAGCCAAATTTGATCTTAGCCACTATGTGCCCTAAAAAGAATGAGAGCAGAAGAGAGCAGAATGGCCCCCTGTGGATTTGAACATGAGCAAAATGAGGAACAAATCTGGCTTGTATGGTTACTGAACCACTTTAATCATCACAGCTTCGGAGAACCTGCTGGGGGAATCACTCATGTTTTAAGCAGTGGGCGTCGATGTCAGAACCAGTACTTTTTTGTAGTCATGGGTGATCCATAACCTGTTGTCTCTCATGGGGGGATAAGCCCTGCAAACTTTTTTCTTTTATACCTACCAAATTCTAAAAGGAGATAGTAACAAGTGTACTTTTGTCTGAGTGCTTTTTATATGTCAAATTAGGCCATTTTGGCCAAGTCCAGTGGATTAAAAGGAAACATTTTGTATCATTGGTGAAATTCCCTGTGATAGTTTAATGTTTGTTTGTTTGTTTTGAGACAGAGTCTCATTCTGTCACCCTCACTTGAGTGCTGTGGTGTCAGAGCTCACAGCAACTTCAAACTCCTGGGCTCAAGTGACCCTCTTGTCTCAGCCTCCTGAGTAACTGGGACTACAGGCACCTGCCATGACACCTGGCTAGTTTTGTCTATTTTGAGAAGTGACAGTGTCTTGCTTTTGCTCAGGCTGGTCTAGAACTCCCAAGCTGGGCCTCCCAGAGTGCTAGGAATACAGGTGTGAGACACTACACCCAGCCAAAAGTTTAATATTTTTTAAAGGGCATCTTTGTATGGCAAGTGCCCTAAGCATAATATCCAAAATATTTCGTAACTGCTGTGGCATGGTCACTCATTTTAGAACTAGAACGGAGTTCTGGAGTTCACCTACTGAGTGAAATGGTGTTGGGGTCCTGGTTGTGGCAGAGGGAGGAATGGGGGCTCATGATAGAGGCTGTTCCCTTCCAGTGCAGAAATAATTCAGCATTTAAACAACCAGCATCACCAAGCAAGTGTGTCTCAAAATTGGCCCTCTGTGTAGCCAGTGGTCCTATAATACATAGTAATAGACGGAGGTGATGGATCAGTAATTACAGTCACTTAAACCTTTTCATTCTTTCTTTTTTTCCTTCTTTAAACCTAGATTGGGGAATTACTGAGCACTACCCACCCTGCCAACAAAGCCAGCTTAACCCTATTCTGTCCTGAAGAAGGGGACTGGAAGAACTCCAATCTTGACAGACACAATCTCCAAGACTTCATCAATATTAAACTCAATTCAGCTTCTATACTGCCAGAAATGGAAGGACTTTCTGAGTTTACTGAGTATCTCTCAGAATCAGTAGAAGTCCCATCTCCCTTTGACATCCTGGAACCTCCCACATCCGGAGGATTTCTAAAGCTCTCCAAGCCCTGCTGCTACATTTTTCCAGGCGGGAGGGGCGATTCTGCTTTGTTTGCAGTGAATGGATTCAATATGCTCATCAACGGAGGATCAGAGAGAAAATCCTGCTTCTGGAAGCTTATCCGACACTTGGACCGAGTGGACTCCATCCTGCTCACCCACATTGGGGATGACAATTTGCCTGGAATAAACAGCATGCTACAGCGGAAAATTGCAGAGCTCGAGGAAGAACAGTCCCAGGGCTCCACCACAAATAGTGACTGGATGAAAAACCTCATCTCCCCTGACTTAGGAGTTGTATTTCTCAATGTACCTGAAAATCTCAAAAATCCAGAACCAAACGTCAAGATGAAGAGAAGCTTAGAGGAAGCTTGTTTCACTCTCCAGTACCTGAACAAATTGTCCATGAAACCAGAACCTCTGTTTAGAAGTGTAAGCAATACCATTGAGCCTGTCATTCTTTTCCAAAAAATGGGAGTGGGTAAACTTGAGATGTACGTGCTTAATCCAGTCAAGACCAGTAAGGAAATGCAGTATTTTATGCAGCAGTGGACTGGCACCAGCAAAGACAAGGCTGAACTACTCCTGCCTAATGGTCAAGAAGTAGATATCCCAATTTCCTATTTAACTTCAGTCTCATCTTTGATTGTGTGGCATCCAGCAAACCCTGCGGAGAAAATCATCCGAGTCCTGTTTCCTGGAAACAGCACCCAATATAATATCCTGGAAGGGCTGGAAAAGCTCAAACATTTAGACTTCCTGAAGCAGCCGTTGGCCACCCAGAAGGATCTCACTGGCCAGGTGCCTACTTCTGCCACAAAACAAGTAAAACTGAAACAGAGGGCTGATAGTCGAGAAAGTCTAAAGCCAGCCACGAAACCACTTCCCAGCAAATCTGTGCGCAAGGAGTCTAAAGAAGAAAGCCCTGATGTCACAAAAGCTAATCATGTGGAAAAGCCACCCAAAGTTGAAAGCAAAGAGAAGGTAACAGTGAAAAAAGACAAGCCAGTAAAAACAGAGACCAAACCTCCAGTGACCGAAAAGGAGGCACCCAGCAAAGATGAGCCATCTCCGGTGAAAGCTGAGGTGGCTGACAAGCAAGCCACAGATGTCAAACCCAAAGTCACCAAGGAGAAGACAGTGAAAAAAGAAACAAAGGTAAAGTCTGAAGAAAAGAAAGAGGAGAAGCCAAAGAAAGAAGTGGCTAAAAAGGAGGACAAAACCCCTGTCAAGAAGGAGGAAAAACCCAAAAAGGAAGAGGTAAAAAAGGAAGTGAAAAAAGAAGTCAAGAAAGAAGAGAAGAAAGAATTGAAGAAAGAGGTTAAGAAAGAAACACCGCTGAAAGAAGTTAAGAAGGACGTTAAGAAGGAGGAAAAGAAGGAAATTAAAAAGGAAGAAAAGGAGCCCAAAAAAGAAATTAAGAAAGTCACTAAAGACACAAAGAAATCTACTCCTCTACCTGAGGCAAAAAAACCGGCTGCAATAAAACCAAAAGTACCCAAGAAGGAAGAGTCTGTCAAGAAAGATTCTGTTGCTGCTGGAAAGCCAAAGGAGAAGGGAAAAATTAAAGTCATTAAGAAGGAAAGCAAGACAACAGAGGCTGCAGCTGCTGCTGTCGGCACCGCGGCTGCCACAGCTGCCACAGTAGCAGCAGCTGCAGTAGCGGCCACTGGCCCTGCCAAGGAACTCGAAGCTGAGAGATCCCTCATGTCATCTCCTGAGGATCTGACCAAAGACTTTGAAGAATTAAAGGCAGAGGAGGTTGATGTAACAAAGGACATCAAGCCTCAGCTGGAGCTAATTGAAGATGAACAGAAACTGAAGGAAACCGAGCCAGTCGAAGCCTATGTCATCCAGAAGGAGACAGAAGTTATCAAAGGTTCTGCCGAGTCCCCTGATGAGGGCATCACTACCACGGAAGGGGAGGGAGAATGCGAACAAACCCCCGAGGAGTTGGAGCCAGTCGAGAAGCAGGGTGTGGATGACACTGAGAAATTTGAAGATGAAGGAGCTGGCTTTGAAGAATCCTCAGAGACCGGAGACTATGAAGAGAAGGCAGAGACTGAGGAGGCTGAGGAGCCAGAAGAAGACGGTGAAGAAAATGTGTGTGTGAGCACCTCCAAGCACAGCCTCACCGAGGATGAGGAGAGCGCAAAGGCTGAGGCAGATGTGCACATCAGGGAGAAGAGGGAGTCTGTGGCCAGTGGCGATGACCGTGCAGAAGAAGACATGGATGAGGCAGTTGAGAAGGGAGAAGCTGAACAATCTGAAGAGGAAGGGGAGGAGGAGGACAAAGCAGAGGATGCCAGAGAGGAAGAATATGAGCCTGAAAAAGCTGAAGCTGAGGACTATGTGATGGCTGTGGTTGACAAGGCTGCAGAGGCCAGTGGTGCTGACGGTCAGTATGGATTCCTTAGTACACCCACCAAGCAAGTGGGAGCCCAGGCTCTTGGCCGAGAACCTGCATCTTCAATTCATGATGAGACTTTACCTGGAGGCTCAGAGAGTGAGGCCACTGCCTCCGATGAGGAGAATCGAGAGGACCAGCCAGAAGAGTTTACGGCCACATCTGGCTACACTCAGTCTACCATTGAGATCTCCAGTGAGCCCACCCCAATGGATGAGATGTCTACTCCTCGAGACGTGATGAGTGATGAGACCAACAATGACGAAACGGAGTCCCCATCTCAGGAATTTGTAAACATCACCAAATATGAGTCTTCATTGTATTCTCAGGAATACTCCAAACCTGCTGTTACATCACTCAATGGATTGTCTGAAGGGTCAAAAACAGATGCCACTGATGGCAAAGATTATAATGCTTCAGCCTCCACCATCTCTCCACCTTCGTCCATGGAAGAAGACAAATTCAGCAGATCTGCTCTACGCGAGGCTTACTACTCTGAAGCGAAAGAGGTGAAAGCCAGTGCCATGTTGGAGATCAAAGATACCACCTCAGCAGTTTCAGATGAAAAACTTAGCCCACCCAAGAGCCCATCTCTGAGTCCATCTCCACCATCACCTGTAGAGAAAACCCCCTTGGGTGAACGCAGTGTGAACTTCTCTCTGATGCCCAATGAGATCAAGGGCTCCACAGAGGCAGAAGCAGTCTCAGTGTCCCCCGAGGTGACCCAAGAAGTAGTTGAAGAGCATTGTGCTAGTCCTGAGGATAAGACTCTGGAAGTAGTGTCCCCATCTCAGTCTGTGACTGGCAGTGCTGGCCACACACCTTACTACCAATCTCCCACTGATGAGAAATCCAGTCACCTCCCTACAGAAGTCATTGAAAAACCACCAGCACTTCCAGTGAGTTTTGAATTCAGTGATGCCAAAGATGAGAATGAAAGGGCTTCAATAAGCCCCATGGACGAACCTGTGCCTGACTCAGAGTCTCCTATTGAAAAAGTTTTGTCTCCTTTACGCAGCCCACCCCTAATTGGAGCTGAGCCTGCATATGAAAGTTTTCTTAGTGTTGATGGCAAGACTTCTGGCAGATTTACTGAAGAAAAGAAAGGATTTCCAGACCAAATGAGACCAGTACCTGAAATGACTTCCGCTGGCCTTTACCAAGACAAACAGGAAGGGAAAAGCACAGATTTTATACCAATAAAGGAAGACTTTGGTCAAGAAAAGAAAACTGATGATGCTGAAGTCCTAAGTTCTCAACCAGCCCTGACTTTGGATGAAAGGAAATTAGGAGATGTTTCTCCCACACAAATCGATGTCAGCCAGTTTGGCTCTTTTAAAGAAGACACCAAGATGTCTATTTCTGAAGGCACTGTCTCAGACAAGTCAGCTACTCCTGTTGATGAGGGTGTAGCAGAAGATACATACTCTCACATGGAGGGCGTGGCCTCAGTCTCCACAGCCTCAGTAGCCACAAGCTCATTTCCAGAGCCAACAACAGATGACGTGTCTCCTTCTCTTCACGCTGAAGTTGGCTCCCCACATTCCACAGAAGTAGATGACTCCCTTTCAGTGTCTGTTGTGCAAACACCTACAACATTCCAGGAAACAGAAATGTCTCCATCTAAAGAAGAATGCCCAAGACCAATGTCAATTTCTCCACCAGACTTCTCCCCTAAAACTGCCAAATCCAGGACACCAGTTCAAGAGCACAGATCTGAACAGTCCTCGATGTCTATTGAATTTGGCCAAGAATCTCCTGAGCACTCCCTTGCTATGGATTTCAGTCGACAGTCTCCAGATCACCCTACAGTGGGTGCAAGTATGCTTCACATCACTGAAAATGGGCCAACTGAAGTGGACTACAGTCCTTCCGATATGCAGGACTCTAGTTTATCACACAAGATACCACCTACGGAGGAGCCGTCCTATACTCAAGATAATGATCTTTCTGAGCTCATTTCAGTATCTCAGGTAGAGGCCTCCCCATCCACCTCTTCTGCTCACACCCCTTCTCAAATAGCTTCTCCTCTCCAAGAAGATACTCTATCTGATGTTGCTCCTCCCAGAGATATATCCTTATATGCCTCACTCACCTCTGAAAAAGTGCAAAGTCTGGAAGGAGAAAAGCTTTCTCCAAAATCTGATATCTCTCCACTCACCCCACGAGAGTCCTCTCCTTTATATTCACCTAGTTTTTCAGATTCTACCTCTGCAGTCAAAGAGAACATAGCAGCTTCCCACACTTCCTCTTCTCCTCCAATAGATGCAGCCTCTGCAGAGCCCTATGGCTTCCGTGCCTCAATGTTATTTGATACAATGCAGCACCATCTAGCCTTGAATAGAGATCTGACCACATCTGGCTTGGAGAAAGACAGTGGAGGGAAAACACCTGGTGACTTTAGTTATGCTTATCAAAAGGCTGAGAAAACAACCAGGTCCCCAGATGAAGAAGACTACAGCTACGAGTCTTACGAGAAAACTACCCGGCCCCCAGATGTGGGTGGCTATTACTATGAGAAGACAGAGAGAACCACAAAATCCCCAGGTGACAGTGACTACTCCTATGAGACCATTGAGAAAACCACCAAGACCCCTGAAGATGGTGGCTACGCCTATGAAATTATTGAGAAGACCACACGGCCCTTTGAAGAGGGTGGGTACTCATATGAGATAAGTGAGAAGACCACAAGGACCCCCACAGTGAGTGGTTACAGCTATGAAAAGACTGAGAGGTCTAGAAGGCTATTGGATGACATCAGCAATGGCTATGATGACTCTGAGGATGGAGGCCACACACTTGGGGACTCTAGCTACTCCTATGAGGCCACTGAGAAAATTGCCAGTTATCCTGAGTCTGAAAGTTACTCCTATGAGACATGTACAAAAACAACACGAAGCCCTGATACTTCCACATACTGTTATGAGACTACGGAGAAAATCACTAAAACCCCCCAGGCATCTACATATTCCTACGAGACTTCAGACCGATGCTACAGTGTAGAAAAGAAGTCCCCCTCAGAAGCCCGCCAGGATGTTGACCTATGCCTTGTGTCCTCCTGTGAATTTAAGCATCCCAAGACAGAGCTCTCCCCCTCTTTCATTAATCCCAATCCCCTCGAGTGGTTTGCCAGTGAAGAACCCACTGAAGAATCTGAAAAGCCCCTCACTCAAGCAGGGGGAGCCCCACCACCTCCAGGAGGAAAGCAACAGGGACGGCAGTGTGATGAGACCCCTCCCACCTCAGTCAGTGAGTCGGCCCCGTCCCAGACTGACTCTGATGTGCCCCCGGAGACTGAAGAGTGCCCCTCCATCACAGCTGATGCCAACATTGACTCTGAAGATGAGTCAGAAACCATCCCCACAGACAAAACTGTCACATACAAACACATGGACCCCCCTCCTGCCCCTATGCAAGACCGCAGTCCTTCTCCACGCCACCCTGATGTGTCCATGGTGGACCCAGAGGCCTTAGCCCTTGAGCAGAACCTGGGCAAAGCCCTGAAGAAAGACCTGAAAGAGAAGACCAAAACCAAAAAGCCAGGAACAAAGACCAAGTCATCTTCCCCTGTCAAGAAAAGTGATGGGAAGTCCAAGCCCTTGGCTGCTTCGCCAAAACCAGCAGGCTTGAAAGAATCCTCAGATAAAGTATCCAGAGTGGCTTCTCCTAAGAAGAAAGAATCTGTGGAGAAAGCAACAAAAACTACCACCACTCCTGAGGTCAAAGCTGCACGTGGGGAAGAGAAAGACAAGGAGACCAAGAACGCCGCCAATGCCTCCACATCCAAGTCGGTAAAGACAGCAGCTGCAGGTAGGCGGAGGAGGCTGGGTGTCCCAATAGAGGCCACGATCATTTTACTTTTACTTGAAACTTTCATGTTTTCCTGTTTGAGTTTGTACGGGGAAGATGAGAGAGCACATACTCTCCTCTGCCCAGAGATACATATCTCAGCCCATTGTGGCCCCTAGGCTTGGGGAAAGCTCAGGGTATGGCTCAGGGCAGCTAGAATTCCTGGGTTTACATCATTTTGGAGCATAACAACTGCAGCCCTGTTCTGAATTTTCAGAACCAGGGATGTGAGTTTCAAGCTCCTCTAGAAGACTGGCTTCAACCATGCTGGTCCTAGAACCAAGGTGAGGTGACACAAACCAAGAGCTCCAAAGAGCCCAGGGAGAACCAGAGGTTCCTCGAATGATCCATCTTGCCACAGGATTGAGAGCCCTTTTCTTTCTTTTCTTTCTCTCTTTCTTTTCTCACTCTGTTGCCTTAGGTAGTGTGCTGTGGTGTCATAGCTCATGGCAACCTCAAACTCTTAGGCTCAAGTGATTCTTTTGTCTCAGCCGCCCAAGTAGCTGGGACTACAGGCACCTACCACAATGCCCGGCTACTTTTCTATGTTTAGTAGAGATGGGATCTCACTCTACCTCAGTCTGGTCTCAAACTCCTGAGCTCAAGCAATGCACCTGCCTCAGCCTCCCAGAGTGCTGGGATTATAGGCGTGAGCCACCGTGCCCAATCTGAAGGCACTTTTCTTTTCCCACACTTACCCCACAGCTTCATTAGTAGATTCCAAATGCTATTTCAGATGGAAATTCCACTAGGCTTGAGCAGATATCCTGACTTCTGATCACTCCTGTTTTGGTCCTTGTTCTCAGACTTACCGGGTTCTCAGCAATGACCAAGGTTTTTAGTGGAACTGCTCTTTGGCTGCATACTTTGATTTTGTTGCTTCAAATCCATTGCAAGTATTTGCATTCACACATCTTCTTTGCTTTATGTACTATTTAGGGATTTTCAATCACAGTTCACAAAGTAATTATAAGTTGACCCAAACATGTAAAGCAAAAACAAATAGTATTTCCCTGATTTGTTAGGGAAAATCTGGTAGGTGAATCTTAAGGGCTCTCAAGTTCAGTGCATTTTAGACTCAGTTCTTATCAGATTGGGTCTTTTTACCTGCACATAGAAAAAAAATTGTTTTTTTTTTCATGTTTAGAATGAATGGAAAACCACCAGGCAATTAACCTTTTGGTCTGAAACAGTGAACAACTGTCCAGCCCTTAGGAGAAAACATGAGATAAAAACCAACTGAAATTTGCTACCAAATTTGCCATAATATACAGCCCATACAATTAATTTTTAAAAAACCTTTTTTGGACATTTCAAGAGATACTTCATAGGCAAAGTTATAAATAAAGATGAATTACTTTTCATTTACTTTGAAGATGCTTTTAGATTTCTAGAAAGGGAAAATTGTGCTGTTAATCGATGTTTAAAATAAAATTTGGGTTGATTTTTGGCAATTCCTTCAGTTGGTGCTACTGTGAATGATATTTATTTGGTGTTGATGGTGGTATTTAGTGTATAAGGGAAAATGGCAGGCACATTTAAGTATTAGAACTGTAACTCATAATCTTCTGCTACAAATCAGAATTCTTTAGGGGGGCCCCCAAATGGGTATTTTGAAGGCTTTCAGCTTAGATTCATTAATCCATGCACAGGATGAATTTGTTCAAATATCAGTTTGGCCAATTCTCACCACTCCCCTCTACCCCTAAAAATAAAACTGGACAGTTGATAGAATTTACTGGTGGCTTTGACTTGGGATGATAGTCTTTAAACATATTATGGAGAAGGACAATGGCTTTACTGCAGTGATTGCAAACCAGCTGCACATTAAAATCACCTGGGGTGATTTAAAAGCTAATGGTACCCAGGCCCGAGCCTTAGCCTAATTAAGTCAGATGCTAGAGGATGAGCCTGGGCATCAGTATTTGATATCTGAAGGGATTCTAATCATGCAGAAAGGGGAAGGAACCACTTGCTTAGAAAGCTAGGTCTATTAATGTTTCAAAAACTTTACCTTCTAACTGGAACAAGCTGGAAAGTCGGCTCTCCAAACAAGGGGCAAGGAAACTTTTGGGTTAATTTGAATCTTTACTTTTCCCAGGACTTTCTGATTCGACTGGGCATTTTGGCTGCGGGATGCCCTTTCCCCAGGCTGCTGTGTCCTGGTTGGTTAGGGATGGTCTAGTTTTTCTGAACCTTCCTTTGTGAAAGTTTGGTATCCAGCCTTCTCTAGAGAGAGTTGTCTCACTTTTCGGACTGCTGTGCTGAGGAGAGAACACAATGTTTTATTAACTAATGAATGAGGTTGAAGTAAATGCTGAGGGTTTTGAAAATCATGGTGTTAAGACTAAAACCATTTATTAGGTCCAGTGTTAGGGTCTGATAGTCAACTGTGGACAAAAAATTGCTATCAAATGAAACCCCAAAGTGAGTTACGATATCACTTATCTATGGTTTGCCAAATGCAGGTGCTTTCTTTTGACTTTTAAAATACGTTCCTTAGATCACTTATCAAAGTAAGATCCTAATTAGTACATCTAAAGTGTACTGTATCTCGTTCCATCTTCTGGAAAGGCCTTGAAATTCTTCTTACTCCCTAAAGGGCTGTCCACAAAGGGAAACCATCCCTTATTCATTTCTCCTGTTAATATGGTAATGCTGTATTTTCTTGGAGTGTGAGCATTAAACACCCTCTATAAATTACCAGAAGGATGGAATTGCTGTCACTTCTTTGCGTGTCCCAGAGGACGTACTTGTGGATGAGTAGGGAAGGTGTACTGGGTGTGTGGGTCTCTTCACCTTGCTGTGACCCTTGCTTTGCCTTTATTTACCACAGGATCAGGAACCACCAAGACAGTCAAGCCTTCAGCTGTGCCTCCAGGCCTCCCTGTGTATCTGGACCTGTGCTATATTCCTAACCACAGCAATAGTAAGAATGTGGATGTTGAATTTTTCAAGAGAGTGAGGTCTTCCTACTATGTGGTGAGTGGGAATGACCCAGCTGCTGAGGAGCCCAGCCGGGCTGTCCTGGATGCCTTGTTGGAAGGGAAGGCTCAGTGGGGCAGCAACATGCAGGTAAGAGCTGCCCGATGATGTCTCAGTGCAGACTGAGCTGTGTCCAGGGGCAAAGGGAAGGAACTGTGTTGAAAGATGCATGATGATCGTATGTCTACAGGAGGTGCCTCACGAGTCTGTTACATGCGAAATATCCTGAGGACAAAGTTGGTTTAACACAGAGAAGATAGTCTAAAGTAGTATTCTTGGCTCCACAGCATCCGCGGCCTTGGAGGAAAGTCACTTCACCTGAGGCATTATTCACTTATCTGCAAAATGGGCCCAACATTCATTGCCCTTCCCTATAACATGATAAGAGTATTGTGTGTGAATCAAAGTGGTCATATTTCTGTGTGAAAACTGCTAAAAACTTGTTTTTTACTCCTTTGTGTTTTACAAGGAGACCAAAGCTGGGGACATAGCCATTTAGAAAATCGAGTCTTTGTGTGACATACCACAGAAGGAGCATTGCTGAAATCAGCCCCTAACAGGACACTCCCAGCTCCCAAATAGCATGTTTGGCCATGAACCACCCCTTACTGATTTGGCGGTGATCTTTGCTCACCCAAGTTTCATTTGTGATTCTATGTAGAATCACCTGGTAAACTCTGCTTGCATCAGATTAAATAGAATTAGTTGTTATTTAATCATAATCGTATGAAATACTGGATGGAGTTTTTACTATTCGGGTCATGTCTCTCTATCCCACTCCTCCGTCCCCATCCACACACAGGAATTAAAGAGACAAATCTTTGTTGTGAGGACAGAATGTTAGTTATACAGCATGACTGGGCTTCTGAAAGCTTTGGGTACAATAGTAACTAAAACTCCTTGGATTAAACATGCAATATATTTTGTGCAAAACTTAACAATGGTGTTAATGAAAACATGAGAAACTCCACCTTAACAGAAACACTTCTTCTCTTAACCTAAACAACTGAAAAACTGCAAATGAACACAGATTAACTAAAGACAGGTCATTAGTTGGCTTTTAGTTCCAGTTTCCAACTTCTCTTAGGAAAAAAAATGCTTTTTTTTGCAGCTTTATTGGAAAATACAAATTGAAAAATCCTTTGCATTTCCTGAGGAAAACAGAAACTTTTCCTTTTATTTCCCTTCTTCTGCTAATGGTCTAACGTAAATCTTGTTCTATTTTTTCATCTGGTTTCTCTGTCTGCCCTTACACAGCTATGTTTTTTCTCCCTGCAGGTGACACTGATCCCAACTCATGACTCAGAAGTGATGAGGGAATGGTACCAGGAGACCCATGAGAAGCAGCAAGACCTCAACATCATGGTTCTAGCCAGCAGCAGCACAGTGGTTATGCAAGATGAATCCTTCCCTGCATGCAAGATTGAACTGTAAAGACCAAGGCCAGCACACCACAGGATCTGAACTTTGTTTCCAGAGATTCTTCAATTTGAAACCACCTTTTCTAAAAAGTCAATTCATTCAATTAAGTCGCTGAACAATTACCTGCCAAATGCTATACTTTGTCATGGTGATGCCAGTCACTAATATTTCTCAGTTTTTGCTGATTGCTAAGGGAAGTAACAGTATTCCCACAATAGGGTTCAAGTTACTGCAAAATTACCTACCCCAGTTCATCTCTGCTGAATATTTGGAAACCATGCACTAGCAAACCCAACTGACTTCTGCTAGGTAGAGGCATTTGTCTTAGAGAGAACAAGAGAGTGAGAGAGAGCGAGAGTGAGAGAGAGCCAGAGCACAAAGAGAACGCAAGAGGGAAAGAGAGAGGGGGAGAAAGAATGAGAAAGAAAAAGAATGCAAGAGAAGGAGATGTAATGACAGAGAGTTCTGGTGAGATACCAGAGAGAAAAAGAGAGAGCAGGGTGGGGTAAGGAGGAGAAAATGAGCAACAATTAGGCCTGCATTTTCCCAGGCAGTAGGCATTCTGTAGTCTACATAGGCAAAGTTTTCCCATTTTTGTCAGTCTGAGGGTCTTCATTCTCTAAAAAAAGTTGGCTGGAAGAGAACAAAAAAGAACAAAACTTGTTCTGAGGGCATATGAGATTTTCACATCTTATTTGAGCTCCTTCAGTTTGAAGGCTGCACACTGACATAGGGTAGTGAGTGTAGACTGGACGTACAAGTGGTTTGAGCCCCATTCAGAACTCTCAGACTCTAAACACACAAGTAGATTGATCTAAGGCATGCTCCCAGCACTGTCCACCCTCTTAGTCCACTCTGAGTCAATTAACTTGCATGCAGCAACACCCAAGTCCACTCCAATTAACTGAAGCAAATACCAAAGCAGTTGGGAGTACATATGGTAGACAATTTGCCTTAGGAAGTGACTTGAATGTACAAAGATACTTGATGCACTTATTTTTTAACGTGAGACAGCAAGTTTATAAAACATCCATATATGATTATAGATACTTCAAGGAGCACGTGTGTGCAGGCACATGGGGGTACCTAGAAGCTGATCTGATGGGTCCAGCAGTTTGATGTGGAGTCACGTGTGCTGAGTCTCACTTCAGTGCACCTGTGTCCCCTCAGCCAAACCAGTTGCGCCTTTCATAGCTTCTTTACTACTGCAAGTTCAAGATTGAAATGGCTTCTATGATCAGAACTGGGAAAATAGTGAATCTTTACAGTGGAAGAGGTTCTCAGCGAGTGTACAGTATTTACCTTCCTTTGTCGTACATTGGCTTTTTAAATTTTCCATTAATTTCAACACAATTATGGGAACAAGTGTACAGAAGAATTTTTTTTTTTAGATATGTAAGAACTTTTCATAGATGAACTTTCTAACAAATGTTTTCATTTACAGGAAATAGCAAAGAAAATTTTCAAGTGATAGTCTTTTTTTTTTTTTTTAAGTGTTTCGTAAGACAAAAATTGAATAATGTTTTTTGAAGTTCCGGCAAGATTGAAGTCTGATATTGCAGTAATAATATTTATTAAAAACCCATAACTACCAGGAATAATGAATGATATCTCCCACCCCTCGATTCCCATAACATAAAAATCTGAGTATGTGCTATTGAGAGTCGGGGAGAATGGCCTGGAAGGCTACTTTTCAGGGCCTTTACAAGTACTTCACCCAGTGGTATCCTACATACTTCTTTCAAGATCTTCAACCATGAGGTAAAAGAACCAAGTTCAAAGAACTCTAGCACACATTTGCTTTGGAAATTTCTTTTCTGGAAAAAAAAAAAAATGAAACAATACATTGAAAACAAATGAATTCCCAACTCCTACCGTTCATCATACAGAGTTCAGAGGTAATTTCCATTATCGTCACCATTGAACTATGAACCTGGGAAGCCAGATCATGGTTAAAACTGATGTCAAGTTTCAAGTTGCAGATTGATGCACCCAGGGTTCAGATGTGGCAAACTTCTCAGTGACAACCGTGCTGTGCTCTGTTACTTTACGTTTCCTGCAGACTCTGAGATCTACGGAGTAGAGAACAATGACCTCATTTTATTTTCTATGTTAGTTATTTATTTCAAAATTAACATTTTAGTTTATTTTTGTCTGATAAGTGTACGTTTTGCACTGCTAACTGCTATGAGGGTTTAAACAATGCTTCTTCGGGGTCCCTTCACGGAGGACCTATGCAGTCTACTTAATGCTGTGAACTACATTTTTCAAATGTTTAATTTTTTAAAGAAAATTAATATTCTATTTTTGTTAGGCTTCTCTAGAATTACAGCTTTTATTTATTACCCTACTTCTTTTAAGTCCTTAACAGTAACACATTAAGGGTACAAAAAGTGAACGCACGATGGAAGTCATTGTGACGAGAAAGGATTTCACTGAGTATAAACTCACCTGCTTCAAACAGGTGACAAGCTAAGCTACTCAAGATGATTATTTAATGGTTAGCTATTTAAGTCGACTTGGTCTACATTACGCATGGGAAGAAAAATGGATTTCTAGCCTTCTTGCCAAAATCCAGGCCTCTGGTTGATTTTTCTTTGATAGAAGATGGAGTTATTTTTTGATTTCCCAAATTTAAATTTATTTAACATGTACATTATTTTGCTTTAGGAAATATAAATATTTTGGGAGAAATATAGCCAGTTTTCAGTTGTAACCACTCTACCCTACTCCCCCCCCCTTTTTTTTCTGCTATGGGATTTAATGGGAAAAGTATATAGAAACTGTCACTGGTCAGCTGGCTCTTTTTCCTATGAAATCTATCAGTAGCTTTCTCCATCCATTGTTCTCAGTGATGACCACAGAACCTGAGCATACCCGGAAAACCAATATCTGCACTACAGGTTGCTCTTGTCCTTCCAGACACCTTTCCTACCTGTGTGACTAACCTAATTTTGCTAGTTCCATGAATACACAATTAGTTTAGTAACAGCCATCACAATGTACCATGTACATTCATGGTGAGAGCTGAAGATCGACACAGACTTCTAGGAACTTCATTCATACTGATTACTTAATCCAAACGTCTAGATTGAATATGGGAGTGGAAGGAATTTACACTCTGTTTAAAGGATGGGATTCCATCGAGATAGCACTCATGATCATGACCTTTTTGGTAGTATTCGTAAACAAAATTCTGCAGAGACTAAATGTTAGAGATGATCCTCCATTTTCAATTTTAACTAATTCTATCTCCTTTCACCCAACCCCTGTGCATGCTTTCTCAGTCTTGTAGTGGGACTGGATACAAGGACTGACTCCCCTGCCCCTTAAACACCATTTTCCATGGAGTTCAAAAAAAAATTTTTTTTTTCTTAACTTTACATATTATAGTGAATGGTTTCCCCAGTGTATATGAATGTTTTAAGTGTCTCCAATAGCTTATGCAGTCCAGGAGCTTTCCAATACTCATTTGATAAGATTTAATCATTTGCTAATGGAAATTTTACCGCCTTCCATTGTCCATCTTTTACCAAATTTCAGCTCTCAGGAGCTGCGCTACAATTCTGAAATTGCTTTTCTTGCCTCTCATTAGTCACCTGTCACAGGAGGTTCCTGCTCAGTAATGATATTGTGAGTTAGGATAATAATATATATATATTATTTTTTTGGTGCTTCAGAATTAGAAGAAAAGATCCTGTTTCCATTTGAAAGAAACTGTAAGTTTTTGTCCTTTAACCAACTGAACAACACACCAAAAGCAGCCTAGGGATGAGCATTTCTTTGAAAGCAATTAGGTTATTCACCTGGTATCAAAACTGCTATTTAAAAATTCTGTGACTTTATGAAGTTAATTTAAAAGGCAGCATCGAAAACTGAAAAGGAAGGGAAAAAGTAGCTTCTCCACACTTGTGCGATGCTCCCCAAAACAGGAGCCATGGAGAAGAGGCATCAAGACCGGGCTGCCCTTTCCGGGAGCACCACGTGGCAGTTCAGAGCCCCGCGCTGCATGCAGCCCCTCTTTCCAGCCCTGGAGAGAA
This sequence comes from Galagoides demidoff, assembly GCA_963574575.1. NCBI lineage: Eukaryota > Metazoa > Chordata > Mammalia > Primates > Galagidae > Galagoides > Galagoides demidoff. The sequence goes on along the minus strand of CAUYQV010159692.1, from coordinate 694 downwards.
GCGGTCTTGAGCCCGGCCGAGAAGCACTTCACACTCCTCTCTCTTGTTCTGAATGGTGTTTGTGTCAGTCTGCAGCTGTGTATGGTATTATGTCTTATAATCCTGCATCACTTCTATCCTATCCAGTCATATCTAATGTAGAAAATTAGTTTCCAGTGAAAGTAATATGTAGTGCTTTTATGATATTTGTGTGCAATATCCCCTCTTCCATTGAGGATATTTGATGTAAAGGAAAAAAAAAAACTCAGTTCCACAATAAAATACAAAAGTGGCAAAAGTTCAAGTGTGTGCTGCGCTGTCTTTAGCTTCCTGCTCCTGGTTGGGCTCACAGGGCGCTGGGCTTTGCCAGCCACCAGCCAGCTGTGGTGCTTGTGCTCTAAGGGGGGGGGGGGGGCTCCCTGGCTTTTGGCAAACAGCCAGGAGGGTTTTGCTATTGATTTTTGTAATTGCTGCCTCATTATCATCTATAACCAAGCCCTAGAGAATGTTGAAGTCTGAGGACGGAAACTGGGAAGGGAAGAAAAAGAACAATTAAAAAGAACATTAAGATTCCTTTTTTTTTTTTTTTGAGACGGAGCCTCAAGCTATCCCCCTGGATAGAGTGCCATGGCATCACAGCTCATAGCAACCTCCAACTCCTGGGCTCAAGCGAGTCTCCTGCCTCCGCCTCCCAAGCAGCTGGGACCACAGGCGC
>CAUYQV010159689.1:0-16212 GCA_963574575.1 Galagoides demidoff | reverse complement strand
TTGCAACCAAAAAATGGCCGGGCGTTGTGGCAGGCACCTGTGGTCCCAACTACTTGGGAGGCGGAGGCAGGAGACTTGCTTGAGCCCAGGAGTTGGAGGTTGCTGTGAGCTGTGATGCCATGGCACTCTACCCAGGGGGATAGCTTGAGGCTCCGTCTCAAAAAAAAAAAAAATACTCATATCCTGTCCCATTGATTTATCTGTTAAATTTTGTGCTAGTGGACCCTACTGTCATTGTTGTCTAGACATGCCTTTTTTTTCTTCCCTTGGAAATGTCTCCTTCCTATTCGTGGTTACATACATGTATGTTTTGATTTATATGTGGCAAATCATTCTCCTGTGGATGCTGGAAATGCTTGTATAGTTTCTGTTGCCCATATACTCAAAAGACTTTGGATCCTTTTGAGAATTCTGGTAGAGTACGTATAAATGATACTTACAGAGAGTTAAAGTTATTTTCTCCTATAAATGACTCATTAGTGATGGCTGTTTACAAAGGGCAGGATGAAAGCTAGCAAGGGGTCACCGTATGACTATAGTTATTGCGCTCAGAATAGAGATCCAGAGACATGGTGTTGAGAGGGAGAGAGGACGGGGTGAACCAAGACTCTTCCATGGTGTAAGGTTAGATCTATGGTTTCTGCCCTCTGCCTCGGTCTATGAATTGAATATGCTGTGGAAAAGATTTAACTCACCGTGCTTATTCCCTTAATTGTCCAGATGATTTACATTGGTGATTTCAAAAAAGCTTTATTTAAACTCTGATTATGGACTAGAAGATGCCCCTTATGTAAAGAATAATGTGGGACTCTGAAGCCAGGCCACCTGGCCTCAAATCTGACCTGCCAAGCCTGACCCAATGGCTCACACCTCTAATCCTAGCACTCTAGGAGGCCAAGCCGGGTAAATAGCCTGAGCTCAGGAGTTCAAGAAAGAAAGAAATGTCTCATTAGATTATGACATTAGAAATGTTTGATTTAAACTTTTCATTTTTTGCTAGCATAGTTTAGTGTATTTTTTCTTTTCCTCAATAGTATGAATAGATATAGTTTCTATTCCCCTTAGATTACAAAAAGCCTAGTTCATACAGATCCTAAACTGTCCTTTAGAAGTCGCTATAAATTGTCTCCTTGTCATTACTGAATACTTTCTGTCAAGGCTCCTGGAGCGTGGAAAGCAGATCGGTGCTAGTCTGGGGTTATTGGTTAGTTTAGGACAATCAGGAGTAGGGGTTTGGAAATGTTTAGCAGGTTGACAGTAATGTTGTGGCTGTTATGCCAGTAATTTTTTTTAATGGGGTTTAAATGTTGAATAAATTTTTGTTTTCCTGAGAATCTAATTTGGTTCATCTTATAAGGGTACCTGTGAATTTTTCTAAATGTAGAATATAAATGTCTTAACACAATAACTAAGAAAATGACTAGAAACTGTGTTAACTAGTTTGATGAAAATATTTCAAATTGTATATAAAAACAGCACACTGTACCCCATGACAATATTAATGGACACAGCTATGATTTAATAATAAAAAAAAAAAAGAACAAAAGGATTGGTCTATGGCATGTTAGAAAATTTCAAACTAGGAGGAGAGAGGGAGGGAGGAAGGGAGGGAGGATGGGATCAAGGACGGGAAGGAAGGAAGAGAGGGAGAGGAGGAAGGAGGAAGGGAAGGAAGGACGGTCCTTACCCCCTAAACAAATGGGAAAATGCTTTGGCATGCTAAATGGGTCATTTGATTGCTGAATAAACACTTCATACAATCAATTAATCATCAATCAATATTTTTGTTTGTTGTGGTTACCACCTTGAATTTTAATTCATTGCACAAGTTAATTCCCCTTAAGTCTGGGGGTTAATCACAGGAGCTTTACCGTGTTCTCAGAGATTCAAGGGCAGCGCGTGGGGTTAGGAAGTCCTTTAAGTGTAGAAGATATTGACAAGGCCTCGCTGACAGGCAGCTTAGCCCCTGCCCTTGGCTTTCCTTTAAGACTGAGGGCTCCCTCTGCAAAACAGGTGAGAAGTTTAGTCTGTAAGCACACAAAATTCAGACTAATCTACAGTTGCCATTTAAAAAAGATACACAAGTAAAAAGAAGATTCCAAGATCCGTGTTCCGGCTTTCTGCGCCAGCCTGTGGAGTGGAGACTACCAGAGTGATACCTTGAATACCTTTTTCCCTTGGGCATTCCTTGTGAGCCCTGAGTACTAAAGGCAGACTAGAAATTAAAAGAGAACATTACACAGCTTTGAAAATCTCCTCCTCTGTGGCAATACAGGAGTTAAAGCTTTTTTTTTTTTTTTTTCCTACTGTATGTACCAAATTTGGCCTGTGATTCCTTTGAATGGCATGAGAAGCAGCTGGCTGGGTGTGAATCTCTCTCCTCTCTTCCCTTCTCACTTTAAAATATGCCTGGCAAGGATCCAGCAACCCCCTTCCCCCGTTTTTTTTTAATCCATCTTACCCTCCTGTTCAGCTGACCAAGATTCCAAATGAAAAAAGCATTCCTACCCAATGCAACAATTCAGAGGGGCCCAGCACCAGTGGAAAATATACGATACCTGCATGGACCCTCAGTAACACACTGGGTCTTTTGCTTATACTCAGCAGGTTTTGAAACTGTCTCTTTAGAGGACCTTTAGAATTTTTTTATAGTTGACGAAGTGACCGGTCATAGCAACTCTCCAGTCACTGATGAAAGACCAGAACACACGGCTTTGTTCCCAGGCTTTTTATTGTATCAGGTGTGGTGAGCAGATCCCGAAAGCACTTGAAATTCCATTAAAGGAACGTTCATTTATCTCAAAAGGAAAAGAAAAAAGCCGTCTTTGGAAGTTTGTCTCTGTGGATGTCATTCAAGGGAGGGTCTGCTCAATGCACGTTGTATGTGACTGAAGATGAATGGTTAACGGCTCAGGTGCAGATCCTTACAGTGGGAGATCATGTTTGGTGGGGACATAAAGAAACACAGAAAAAAGAAAAGCAGTTACATTAACAGCCGAGTCACTCCGATGGAGTAAATAAATATAACAGGCAGATGCCCCCACATTGTACAGAACGTCCGCCTTGGTGCTTTTCAATACGTATGTCAATATTACCAACACTTAAAAAGCTGTTTGACGAGCCAGTCTTAGGACAAGACTGTGGAATTCCCTCATTTCCAGTATTTTAAAATGAGGCACATTTTAATCCTATCAGCTGCTTTGTTCCAAAAGCAACCTCACGTGAGCTTTTCATGTTTGGCTTGTAACAACTAATACAATGGAAGCTCTAAGAACAAATAAATATATCTTAATGCCCCGTCAATAGCATCATGGTACCATCATCAGCCTCCATAGATAAAAAGCCACAGGATGGTGGTATTTTTATTTAAAACTCAATCTAGCTCAGGGTTACCAGACTGAGCAAATAAAGACGGAGGAGGCACAGTCGAAGTTAGATTTCAGATGAAAAGCAAATAATTTTTTTTTTTTTAGAAGTCCACCCTATACAATTTTAGGGACATACTTATGCTAAAAAGGGTATATTTCATATTTCTCCAAAATCCCACTTTAACCACATGTGTTGTATTTTATCTGGGAGATCTTTTCTATCTCTGCTGCCGCGCGGTGATTTGCTATGGAACGCGGGATCCTCTATCCAGGGTCAAAAACAAGTTGGAGTTTCTTAGCTCACCCCCATCTGCCGGCTTTAAAATGCTGGCCCGTCAGCAGGATCAAGAAGCTTTCCTTTGCAGCAGGTAAATGCATTTCCAACTGTCATTCCACTTTCTCAAATGGAGAGAGAGAGCCCTTACCCCCTGGAGGAGAGAATAAGAGCTGATACATTGAGAGAGAAAATCTGAGAAGTAACAGAATTAGCAGCAAATGCATTTGAAGCAACCCTCACTAAAACAACAACAAAGTTGGAATAATCAGAGCACTAGGATGAGCTGCGTGCGGTCCACTGTCAGCCGAGACGCGCACACAGAAGGATAGAGTTGGGGGGCGAGAGACAAAGAAAATTTTACATTTTTTTTTTTTTTTGCTAGCAATTTCCTAATAAAAATGCCGATCAGAAAACTAGGCCTGTTGTGGGAGATAAACTTAGACATCATACCGGTTTTTCCCAAGCTTCACTAAAGCAGGGATGTAACCAGCAGTGATGGTGAATCCCTTTTGTCTTTATTGCCCTAACTCAGGCCTCCAGGTGGTCTGTTTTACCTCCTCTACCAAAATATTCTAATAAGCTCCTGTGTCTTTCACTTTGGCTTCAGTGACCTTGTCCACCACCACGTGAAAGTCCACCTGGCAAGTTGTATGACCAGGCTTCAGTCCAGCTGGCTGACTCTGACCTTCTGTATCAGCAGTCCCCAGGGTGCGCTCAGCCCAGGGAGGGGGATGCAGATTCCTGGGCCCCTGCTGCTGCCTGACCGGCACCTGGGTGTCCATGTGCTTCTCCTAAATCCAAACGCATGTGGACTCCACCGGCTCGCAGGGTTCTGTGTGTTTGATGGAGGACACACAGTGGGCTCCTGGCTCGTTGACAATTGGGTTATGGTTTTGATTTCTCTACAAAAGAAGAGGGAAAGCTATCACAGAAATGTTAATTGTATGAAAAGGATCGTGGTGGGCGAATGGGGTGCCTCACATCTGTAATCCTACCACTTTGGGAGGCCAAGGCAGGAGGACAGCTTGAGGCCGGGAGTTCAAGACCAGCCTAAGCGAGAGTGAGACTCCACCTCTGCAAAAAAAATGGAAAAATAAGCCCACTGTGGTGATGTATGCCTCTAGTTCCAGCTACTCGGGAAGGATGCTGAGGCAGGAGGGTAGCTAAGTCCAGGAATTTAAGCCGGCAGTGAGACACCATGGCGCCATTGCACTCCAGCCTGGGAAATAGAGTGAGACCCTGTCTCAAAAAACTAAAAATAAATACACGTGGAAGAAGGAGCATGGTGTGTCTTGTTGCTGATAAGAGTAGGGCAATCGTGAATGTTCCTTTCCTCTTTTTTTTAGAGACAGGGAACGCTCAGGAGAGCCAACTATTTAAGAATCATTATAAACAGCAACAAAATAATTTGAGGTGAAAGGGTAAATTAATCAAAATCGTGGGAAAGAAGGCAAAGAAAAAGAAACCTTCACAAGTACTAGAGTGACATTGAGGAAAATTATATTTTGGGCCCAAGTTTCTCAAGGCCACGCCTAACGTTATTTTTAGAAATAGAAACTTCATTGTTGCCTTTCTGGGTTCAGGATTAAGCCCTGTCCCACTTTTTTTTTTTTTTTTTTGAGACGGAGCCTCAAGCTATCCCCCTGGGTAGAGTGCCATGGCTTCACAGCTTATAGCAACCTCCAAGTCCTGGGCTCAAGTGAGTCTCCTGTCTCTGCCTCCCAAGTAGCTGGGACCACAGGCGCCCGCCACAACGCCCGACCATTTTTTGGTTGCAGCCATCATTGTTGTTTGGCAGGCCTGGGCTGGGGATTCGAACCCGCCACCTTGGTTGTATGTGGCTGGCGCCTTAGCCGATTGAGCCACAGGCGTCCAGCCAGCCCTGTCCCACTTTTGAACAGGGAAAGAAATTTTGTTCGTTTGTTTTGAGTGAGCAACCTCATAGTGGGAGATGAATTAATTTTGATGGCCTATGAGATAGTAGGAAACGGATGCGTTCGTTGTGGGATCCATTGGGAACAGCACGGAAACCCTTAAGGGAAAGGGGAAAAGGAAATTTGTAGTATAATCCTCAGTGTGTGTAAAAATAAGCGCAGGGGCCTCAAAATGAAGGAAGAGAAGAGCAAAATATTCATTGGTTTGGGAACTCAGTACATCCTTTAAAATGTAATTTTTCTGCCTTATCACCAGATACTCTCAGTAAGTGCGTTTCAGATCCTGTCCTGATGTTCTGAACTCCAGGGTTCCCCTAGGGCACCTTAGGAGTGAAAGTGTGAGACTCCTACAATCTGTCTCCCCCCACCTCTAACCTGAACCCAAACCTGTATCTCTCTCGTGAGAGGGAGGGCGGGCCCTGCAGGGTTGCTCTGGAAAGCTCTGGTGTAGACATAGTTCCCAAGTTCAATTCCCCGAGAGCTCAGGCCGGTCCCTTAGTTTCTCCACGCCTAGAAACCCTCATGTACATTAACAAAATGGGAGTACAACAAGTAAAACCTCATAAACAAGTTAGTGATGAGGAGTGGGTGAGTTAACACACCAGAGAAATTAGAACAGTCCCTACCAGCGCCTGGCAGGGAACTTTAGCTATCACTCTAAAGCTTGACTAAAGCAGTGGTGTAATGAATGGTGCACCCCAACTCTGGTATCTCTTTGTGTACTGGGGCTTGGTGCAAAGTTTTACGTGAAGGAAAAGTTCCGCTGACTGCTTTTTAAAAGTTTTTCAAAGTGACTACTGCTTTCAAACATTATTTCATAATTTACGAGCATGGGTTTGTCCTTTGGCCCAAAGCCAAGTCCCTTCCCCCTTTCACCCATTAACCCTGAACTCCAAGTGTTAAAGACTCAGCTCCCTCCCTTCCCCAGACCTAACTAGGATGATATCACTGGAGCCGCAGAAACTTACATGATAATGTTTTGTTTTTCTCTCTGGCTCACTTTCTAAAGGGAAAAACATTTTATTAACCATCGAAGCACCCCAGCCCTTTGGAAGTGCAGTCTATATAAGAGCTATCATTATCACCCACATTTGGTGAAGTACTTGGGGATTAAAAGTGTTATGTAAATGTTTACACTTGACTACTCCGTGGCCCCAGATTCTCAGTGGGGCGGCACAGACAGCCCAGGAAGGAGCATGAAGTCCCTGAGGAGAGGCAATGCTTTTTGTACAAGGTATGAAATTCTCTTTTAATTTTAGCAGAGAGATAGCTGCGCTTCTGAAGGGCTCATTTGCAGCCATTAAGCATAGGACTGCTAAAGACAAAACGAATCCAAATGGAGGGTGTGCTGCATATTTTAAGACTTACATGGGATGGGGGGAAGGGTCTGAACCGGGAGAGGCACTTGGAGTGACCAGGACTTCCTGGCGGTAAAAACAGCTGCTTGGTCCAAAACCTCCCTGAAAAGAACAGATTCTCTTTCCTGGTAGGTTCTGCCTAAAGGCTGATGATTTTCTGTTGTTAGGACATTACAAAACATTGAATCACCCCTCGTCCTCCTTAAATTCTCCTTCTTCCTTCAGAGGGAAATCTCTGGGGCTGCCGCAGGTGTGTCCTCAAATCTCCTAACACTCCCTAAATTCTCTTTTCGACAAAGAAAGGGGGGAGGGGTTAAGACCTAAATCTGAGCCTTCCGCCGATCTGTGTTTCTAGTTATGATAATAATTGTGTCATTTTAGTTGTTCCCTTAGTTGTCTTCTCCCGTAAAGACAACGTGAAGCTGATTTTCCATTTATGGTAATGATCTCAAAAATGCCTTCAAAAATAAAAGTGAGGAAAGGAAGGGTTTGACATAAAGTATATCAAATAAAGTTGCTGTGGCAGGCAGGGCTAGCAAAAATCTTGAGGGCCCGGGTGACTGTCTGGAAGCCACTGGACCAAATGACTTCAAGGTCTTGGCTAAATTCCAGGACCCCATGAGGACGGGAGGAAGAGCTTGCCATTAGCAGGAACCAGAACCCTCCAGAGAAAACAGAAACCCCTGCTTAAGAGACGGTGTTTATGAAAACGAGAATCTGTACAGCACAGCCCACATGCGGGCGCAGAGGACAGAGAGATTGAGCTGTGGACACCAGGAAAACGACACCACTGAGGGTATCTTAAAAAGTATCTGTTACACACAATTTCAGATGCTTACTGAAAGGATATCTGATTTTAAATAAAAGACACACCCTTTTCTCTAATATTTACAGAGATCCTGCATCTCCCTCTTCATGTTTATTTAAAAACATGAGGAAGAAAGAAAAAGAGGGAGGGGAGCAGTATAGCTAAATCTCTGCCAGAAAACACATAGTCGATTCTAGCTTGTTAGCAGCCCAGCTCCAAATGAGTTTTACAAAACAAGTCCTAACAGTCATGTGGTTACAGCTTCTGAGGGTAGCTCCAAGCCCAACATCAGTGTCCCAGAACCAAAGCCATGGGATTAAAAAAAAAGGGGGGAGGAGGAAGAAAGAAGCTTGACCAGTCTTGGGACAGGAATATGAAGGCAGGAAATCTCAGGCAGGACAAAGACCCAGAGGAGGGGAAGCCTGCAGCTCGCAGTAATCTGTAAATGATTGCTGGTAAAGTCCGGAGGCTTCAGGCTTGATCTGTGTTTGTTCCAAAAGAAAGCCGAGGAGGACGGTGTTAATAAAGAGAGATTTAACTGAGAGCGGTGCTCCGAATAAAGTGGGCTACAAAAAGGTCAAATTGGATCAGTTGGAGCGATTACCAGGGCTCTAAACGGTGCTTGGGAAGCCGGTGCAGGGGTGGGAAGGGAGTGTGAGACCGACAGCGGCTGGGGGAAGTCAGGACGGTGCCGTCCCCGCAGGGAGGAGGAGCAGCGGAGAGCCGGCCTGGAGCCTGCAGCTCGCTGTCTGCACCCCCTGCACCCCCTGCACCGCCCCTCCCCCTCCCAGATGCGCCCTCCGCCCTCTCAGGCCATGGTCTCCTTACTCTCTGACTTGGAGCCCCTGAAAGACTGGAGAGTTTAAGGTAGGCCTGCTCTGCGTTCTCACGCATCCCGGGTTCGGTTCACAGCCAAGTGCCTGCCCGCACCCCGAGGAAGGAGAACTCGGGGCCCTTGGCAAAACCTGTCCTGGGTTTCAGAGACAGCCAGATCTGGCCCGGAATCCTGCGGTGGGATACAGGAGCAACTTCAAGCAGACATAGCGAGGCAGGCGTGCAATCCTTCCATTTCACCAAGGGAGAGAAATGGGGGTGACTTTCTAGAGCCCTGGGGCTTATGGAAGTGGGGCCTGACCCATGGAGTCAGTCCTCATGTTTAATTACCGACTAGCAGCGGGGCTGAAGACATGGGACAGAATGTGGCAAACTTTGGGGGACTTCAAGTAAAAAAGACACTGGTCCCAGAAAATCTCATTACTGGTCCTCCCTGGAGGGAATCAGTGGGAGCCCTCAGCCCCTCCCCCGGGTCTAATTTGGGCGAAAGCCAAGGAGTATAATTTATAAAATGAGATCTTCCTCTGAATGCTCCTAAAACAGTGAACTCTGACTTCTTCATCTCCCAGAGGCTGGACAAATTTAAGAACTGGAGGGGCCCAAAATGACCAAGTTGATTCCTCATCTCTGCTTGGGTCCAAGCTGGCTCCTCGGGTAGAGTTCACGGTGAATTCATAGATTGAACTTGACTCTAAATGGCATTTCCTAGCAAAAGCGTTTGTGGCAGTTTTTTAAGTATAAAAATGTTAAACTGAGAGATTTTCATTAAACGCGGTTCTATGCAATATCATGGTTTCTAAATACCTCCCACAAAACAGGGTCTCATAGGACCATTCCAGAATCCAGTGCAGAATGGAAGTGAGCGGAGCCTGTGCGTTCCTGGTGCTTCTTGTTCCTGACATTAATCTTGTATTAATTAGCTAATTTCTTTCTTCCTATTCATGAGTTCTGCCTTAGTGTTTGTCTCATTTTATTATTTTTTAAAGCAGTATTATACATAGAAAAGAGCAGATAAAAAAGTTAGCTGTATCCACTTTATTTTCTTTTTAAAAATTATAACAACTTTCCATAACTTCCTGTGTATATCATGTAATGCGTATTAGTTTATACTCTGCTCTTTTTCCAGTGAACGTATCAAACATATGTCTATGTTTCTGCCTACCTTTCAAAACTGTAATCTTAATGGCTAAATAAAACACTGAAAAGCTGATATGCATCGTTCACTAAATTATCCTCTTTGTTGAAAATTTAGATTATCTATAGTCCTTGATTTGTATCAGTAACAAAACAATGAACACCTTTGTGGATACGACTTGTTACTTCCATTAAATAATTCACATAATTTCTAAATCAAAGAGCACAAACATTTTCCTGGTTCTTCAGTCATATTTTTTTTTTTGTTTGCGTGTTTAAACTTCATTTTGAATTGAGAAATGGGAGGGTACTTGGATAATGTTTGTATGATGCAGCCATTAGAATAAATTTCTTTCTCCTTTTCTTTAACTGGATAACTAACCTATCTCTAAAACTGAAATATTTCTTAAGAGCGCTTCCAAAACTCTTTTTCTTTAGGAGATTAACTTAATATTATTGTACAAGTAGATAAGGCAGCCTCTAACAATGCCTGTGACCACAGCTGCAAATTTTGGAAATGTAGTCCTCCAAAGGCCTTTTTAGATAATGATCCAAGGCTTAACCCATTTAAAAAATTTAAGTATCACTGAGAATGTTGTCTTTCCTCTAAGTATGTTCCTAAGTTAAGTTAATTTTCATCTACGACTAGAGTAAGTAAAGCTTCACGAACTTGAACTGGGGAAACTAGAGACAGATAAAGATTTTTACGATGGCACCTTTGGCTCAACCAAGTTCACTCTGTCCACGCCTCTTCCTGGCAAGCATTGTTCCATCATCTTTTTAACTGTGTGTAATCCTTTCCTGAGTTAAGGAATGATAAAGGGGTAGAGTTTAGAAATCGCATTTTAAACTCCTTAATTGTTGTCAATGAGGCGTCCAGTGAGGCTAATTTTGATGCATTGAACCGTTCCCCCACCAATAAGTCTCTGCCTGTAATATGTGGGAGAAGCAAAGATATAAGGCAACCTCGTAAGTGGGCCGTCTCACAGGAGAATGAGCTTCGTATGCTAACATCATGCACTCTGTGCTCTGAGTTATGTCAATAAAACCCTTTAGAAATCCAGAGAAATGGGGTGAGAGACAGATACTGTCCTTGTCTCATTAACAAATCAGTAGAATATTTAGCGTATGAGCTCAGACAATTAAGTTTGCAAACTCATCCTACAAAAAGTGCTACATACCTCATTGCTGAATATTACAATGGTCACCTTCGAAGTATGCCTGCTAGGCAGCTATGCCTTGACATCAGTGCCTAGCCCAGTAGTTCTCAACCTATGGGTTGCAACCCCTTCATAACAATGAAAATACATCACAGCATTAGGAAGATTGAGAACCACTGGCCTAGTCCATCCTTCATGGATGAGTTTGCAAGCTTAATTGTCAGGCCTTATGTGGCAACAGCTCTGATGCCAACTCTTTTTCTGGAATGGCCAATGTTGGGACTAGCCAGGTGTTGGCATTGGTGCATAGCTTCCCAAGGGGAGCACCTCGAAGGTGGCTGTGGTGACATGCAGCAATGAGCCATGTAGCACTTTTTCTAAGATGAGTTCATGAACATAATTGTCAGACCCCATGAAATACATACTAAAAGGGGGGAAAGCTTTAAAACCCACATAACCTGGAATATTTTCAGGCGTTGGGTCTAGGAACTCTGCCTGGCCTGTTGCTCCTGAAAAGTGATCTCAAGGTACAAGTTTTAAACCTGCTTGTACCACCATTTGGTGCTTTAGGACGTGAGTACTTTCAGGGTACAGTTTCACGATGTAAATCTTTCTCAAGACGTAATAGGTATAATGAACACTCACTGGATGATGGGCACTCTTTCATCCTTGACTCAAACTGTGCTAAAGCAATTCGTGGAACCAAACAGTTTATACCTCCTAATGTTCTGAATTTTAAAGAGAAAGAATAAATTACTTTAAAAAAAAAAAACAACTGTATATTTGAGATCATGCCATCCTAGTTCCCTTTTGCACATGGAAAGTCAGGGAGGGGATAATGCTCTTGGCTGTGTTTTAACTCCCATCTACCTCAAAGGACGTACAAGAACCCTAACATCCAAGACAAGACACATCAATAATGTTTAATGATAATGTTAAGACTCCCCTTTTGACCACTGGGAAAGAACAAACATTAGAGCTTCACTCAAAGAAAAAAATAAAAATTAACCTAAATCAATGCAAAATATTCTCAGTACAGAAAAGAAGGGGGGGGAATGACACTGAGGTTGACCTATGATTAAAGGAATAAGGCAGAGTTGGCAGCATGATTAGTAAAAGATTTAATGTTTATGATATTACATGAGTGGAGAAAAATTGACAGTGAGAAGGATTAATCAGTAGGCAAAGCCCTGAATACCTGGCTTCTCATCTGCAGGTGCTACAGTCCCTACATCCCCTCTGGGAGGATCTAAACCCCCCCCCCCCATGTAGTTTAGCTCTCCCATTGAGAGTTGAGAGTGTTGGGCCAGGAGCTGGGGTGATGAGCTGAGGTCACAGAACTCAGAGTGGTGCAAACGGACTCACTTCTGCTCTAGTCTCTCCCCCCAGGCTGTGTGTCTGCTCCACCCAGACCTCTCCTCACAGAGCCAGCTGTGTGCCCAGGAGACGTTTCAAACTCAACAGTTCGCAAACTGTACCCATGATGTGCCCCTAAGACCTCTTCTTTTCTTTCCAGCTCTAGTAGGGTTTTTTGTTTGTTCATTTGTGACAGAGTTTCACTCCATTGCTCTGGGTGCAGTGCCACGGCTTCATCATAGCTCACAGCATCCTCAAATTCCTAGGCTCAAGTGATCCTTCTTGCCTTAGCCCCCCAAGTAGCTAGGACTGCAGGCACCTGCTACAACGTTCGCTAGTTTTTCTATTTTTGGTAGAGATAGGGTCTCACTCTTGCTTAGGCTGGTCTCAAACTCCTGAGGTCAAACACCCTACCTGCTTGGCCTCCCAGAGTGCTGGGTTTATTATCAGCCTGAGTTTTGAATCACGCAGCTCTTCAGCCAGGAACTCAGACTGGAAAGCAAGGCAGCCTCCACAATGCCTCACTTTCCCTCTTAATTTGCATCCCAACTATGCTGCATCTCCTACTAATTTCAATGCCCAGCCACTGGTGGCCCCTGCTGTGTTGCTCAGAACTCTACCCACCTCCTCACCTGCCACCTGGCGTCCTTGCTTTCTCTCAGCCTATTTTGCACACAAGAGGAAGGAAAATGTTTCAAAAGCCCTGAGTTAGATTCTGTGACCTTCCTACTCCACACCTTCTCCTTTCCTCTTAGAATAAAAGCCAGTCTCCTTCTCCTAACCTGCAAAGCCCCATCTGATCAGCCCTTACCTGCCTCTAACTGTCCCTATCTGTGCTCAAGCTCACCTTGCTCCATCCAGCCTGGTCTTCCTCTTCCTCCCTTAAGCAGCCCAGCTATTTTGGCTTTATTTGTATTAGCCACTCCCTCTCCCTGGCTGGAACCTTTCCTTAGCTCCTGGCAGGGCAGGATGCTGGTTGGCATTCAGATCTCAGCTCTCATGTCACCTCCTGCACGGTGAGGCCTGCCCCCGCCCCAAACTCATTCCAAAGTCTCTCTCCAGCTTAACTCCAGAATAAGTTGCCAATATTCTGCTGTTGATAATATTTGACTTAAAAAACATTCATTATTTCAACTAATATTCTCACAGCATTACCAGTGCCTGGCATTGTCATACATGTTTGTTAATGGTGCTCTGTCTCTCGCATTTGAATATAGGCTTCGTGTATTTAAATGTCGTGTACCCAGTATCTAAAATATCTCTACAATGTGACAGAGGAGTAAATGAATGATTGAAGAGGTCGCTGTCTGTATCTTACATCCAATTTTACACGCCGTGGGGCCAGGGCCTTTGTGTGTTTATTAACACCCCAACTCCAGGATTTGCCTACCCTGTTATGGTGGCACTATGTGGAACAATTCAGTAATGTAGGGAATTAGAAAATCCTCTCTAAGAATCTGATGCATAGTGATTATACAAGTGGAATTCATTCTTTCTGGATAAGAGAGTGATCTACAACAGATGTTGACAGATCTCTTCGATGAAGGGCCAGATAGTAAATACGTCAAGATTGACTGGTCATACACACTCTGTTGTGGTTACAAAATCTGCCATTATAGCACCAGATCAGCCACCACTATTTAAACAACTCAGTGAGGCCGTGACCCAGTAAAACCTTCTTTCCAAAAAAAACAGGTGATAGGCTGGATCTGACCCACAGACCATCATCTACCTCTGTTCTGTGATCTAGATGAATGGTGTGGCCAGCAAGAAAGTAGGCGTGGCTTTGACAGATAGTGGGAGAGATGTTTTCAAACCCCGTATGGCAAAGCAACTATCCTAACACTTGCCTTGTTATTAGGAAAAATGAAATTAAAAGGCGCCTTGGTGATATTTCAGAGATCAGAGATGTTTTTTAGACGGTGCGCACTTGATCTCACAAAGATGATTATAGTCTGGAGAAAATGTATGGTTTACCAGATCCCTTCAGTGTCGGATGAGCCTTAAAGCTGTCACAACATAGAGTTCTGCCTGTTCTCTTTCTGCGTGTATGAGAAATTCTGAGTAGTGAGAACACATGTTGATGGGAAAAACTAGGCCAGACCCCGACATGTTTTAAGTCACCGCTGGGCCTCACTTTGTTCTTTTCTGTTGCTTACACGTTTCCCTCCCTCCTGCCTGATGACGCTCCTAAGATGAATGCCAAGTTCACGAGGAAAGCATGCCGTGTGGCTCTGGAGTAAAGTCACCTGCAGATGCTCTGTCCGGTCACACAACATCCTGCAGATACACAGGGCGGGGCGAGGTCTCCTGGAAGCACTGCTGGTGTTCACAGAGGGTGGGCTGGCCCTCTACAGATCAGGAATTCACCCTCTTAGAGGACAATGTATAAGAATTATTAACGCTCTCTGTGCCAGGCATTATGCTGAGTGCTTTCCGTGGTATATCTCGTCCTGTCTCTGCAATAAGCCTGAGAAGTTATTGAAAAAGTGACATTTGGAAAGGTTTTGTAACTTACCAGACACACACGCATAGTAGCTGTGGAGACAGTGGAGAGTTGGACTTGTCAACTTCGAGCCACAGCACTTTATTTATTTACTTTTGAGAGAGAGTCTAATTCTGTCACCCTCAGTAGAGCGCCCTGGCATGACAGCTCACAGCAGCCTCAAACTCTTGGGCTCAAGTGATGCTCTTACCTCAGCCTCCCAAGTAGCTGCCACTACAGGCACCCACCACAATGCCTCACTATTTTGACAGATGGGATCTCGCTCTTGCTCATGCTGGTCTCAAACTCCTCCTAAGCTCAAGCAATCCACCTGCTTCAGCCTCCCAGAGTGCGAGGATTACAGGCTCCAGCCACTGCACCCAGCCCAGAGCACTTTAAAAATGATGCCGTGTCCTGTCCTAACCTAGATAGAACCTTCTCTTGATAAATTAATAAACATGACAAAATGCATTGTCTTAACTACACCTCAGGTAGGAAAATTGCACCGGGTAATCCTTCCTTTTCCCTTATGAGTGTTTGAAGACTCACATCTCTCTGACTACTGGGTACTTTAAAAAAAAATCCTTTGCAGAGCAGTGGGAAGAGGGCTATAAAAACATAGAGAACATCTAGTAAGAATTCTCTGGATAGACCAAATTATCCATTTATGAAAGTGAATACAAGACCTGGACTTTTAAAAATAATTTATTATATTACCGAATAATCTTTTTTTTACAAAGCATGACTAATGTAGCACGCAGCATAACGAATAATGACTAAGGAAATTATAAGATCACACAAAAATGTAAAGTAGAAGAATTCACGTACCTACAGGCCTGACGGCTCCTGTCATTGCTTTTTCATCATATTTTAGCACCAAAAATACTCATCAGTTTCTTTTACTCCATTGACACAAATAATCAACAGGAAAATGTCCACTTTGACAATGTTTTTTTTTTCCACTCCCAAGGGATCTGTTTCCATAGTGGGCTGAATCAGCATCCCTTTTTGTCCCTTTTTGTATAAGGGACAAAAACAAAAGAAAAAGTGCAGGTTATATGAAATATTTGTCAGGAGAAAAACAAGAGAAAATTTCTTGTATCGTCAGGTATTTTTCCAGATTAGAGGAGAATCACATGTGCCTTGCATTCTACCGTTTGGGATGTTAAAGGTAGGCAAACCCCGGGTATGCTGCACTTGTTACCCCACTAGTTACCCTGCGAAGGACAGATTGCAATCTGAGGTTTGCTCTTTCAATAGGGAAGAGGGCCCAGCGTGAGCTGAACTCACCCTGGATTTGCACAGAGGTGATGGGGCCTTTTAAAGGGAGACTGGGGGAGAGAGGAGGGGGCGGGAAGCCCGGTCTCAGGGAAAAATTAAAAGGGGCAGATGAGTGTAAATGCAGATAGGGCCAGCTCTGTCTGCCAGCTGGTGCTGTAGGCATGAGGATTCTGTTCTCCCAAAGAGACTGGGAGATGCATTTTGCCCTTCTGGAGGC